>SOPF01032783.1:0-13637 GCA_012979155.1 Hypericum perforatum
TTTTGTTGCAAAGAATATTGATTTTGAGTTCGACTTCACAAATGTTCTCGCACTAATTGATCCATCTACAACCCAATCAAATTAATTGGATGAATTTCCTGAAATTTAATATTTAGTTTTGGATAGCGGGATTTTTCTAATTGGAGAACCATAAACTCAAAAATAAAATCTGTCCACCTTTTTTTTCGCCAATCTAGGCAAGTTATGATTACAACCTTATGAAAATTTTCCAAAATCTAGTCCAAAGTTGCAAAAAAGTAATATCAGATTTTACCCTAATGCAACACGAGCTGATAACCATAAACTACCTAGACTGACGAGACCTACTGATTTGATTCTTTATTATAAATCTGTCAAAGCCATGTTGGAAGAGAACGAGCGCGTAGGCCCCATTGACGTGCCACTTGATACAGTAATTAAGCCTCCTCACATAGTAAAATAATTTATAATTAAGCCATTTTATAAGAAAAGTAGTATTAAACAGTAGGCTCATTAGGCCCAGCAGCCTTTGTAACTTGGTTGCCACATGTCAACTTTCCATACCACTTGGATGCTAACTCACCAAAACTAGGTGAGATGACAATGCTGGAGCATTCCAATAAAAAGGAGAGAACGTTGGTGACCAAAGTGAAACTTCCTTAAGTATCTATCCCTATCTACACAGAACAGATTTCGTATTAGTTTTTAAGTGTCGCAAATTTTGCAAATTTTGCATTGCAAGGTTATTCATGGAAATTTGTTCATGTATCTGGTAAATTTGTAATCGTGAAATGTCGATGATAATACTTTGTTACAAGAGTTTTGTGTAAATACGTTACAACAAGTAAGTATTGTTATTTATTGATAAAACACGTGATTATGTATTCGTTGTTCTGAAAAATATTCAGAAACAATAATTATTTATAAGCAAAAAAATTTATTAAGAATTTTGAAAAGAAAAACAATGGAAAAAAGAGAGAAAAAAAATGCAACTCGCATCTACAAAACCTACCTTATCCTACAACAATCTAACCCGCCCTTACCCGAGAAATCCCTACTCATAAGTGTTGGGAAAACTCACTCTTTCTCGACTCGTGAAGTTAAGATAGACACTTGGACTCCAAAGATAATAATGGGAGCACACGACTATAATTCTCCAATGAGGAGATTCTTTCACTATATAAGAAGAATAGTAGAGCTACAAAGATATACTTACAAAATTGACTAACTCTACGATGTTCACTAACGTTTGGGGACAACGACTTCCCAAGCTATCTCTCATCTCACCCTATGGTGACTGACTCACTTACGCTTGCGAACAAGACTTCCCAAGCTATCTCTCATCTCACCCTATGGCGACTCTCTCATACGTGGGGACAGTAACTTCCCAAGCTATATCTCATCTCACCCTATGGTGACTCACTCAAGCTTGGGGATCTCTTCTCACTCGAAGAGACTCTCGACCTCTCTCACTCTAAGAGGTGGATCCACCTTTCATATTGGATCAAATAGGGATGAAGCCTCCTACCCCTATTTATACTACTCCACTTCCTCAATGAACGGTGGAGATTAATTCTATCCAACGGTAGAGATTGATTCTCTAGAATGCTCCACACACTCTAGAAATCTCTACACTCTTCCACTCTAGAATGCTCCATACACTTTAGGAATCTCCACACTCTTCTACTCCCTTACATTACCTTCCACATTCTTCCATAAGGTTCCGGAAGGTTCTACACATCTCCAAGTATTCCAGAGGATTCCACACTCTTCTACAAGATTCTAGAGAGTCCTACACCTCTCTAGAGTTCTTCAAATTATTCTAGAAAATTCTAAACTCCTCTAAAAATATTTAGAATTTTTCGAAACTCTCCAATTAAGGAGGGGTCCCAACAAATCTCCCCTTCCCGAGTTAATTGGAGTGTAATTGCAAACTGACTCCTTGACAGCAAGCTTCAAACTTCAAGGCTCTTCTTCCCTTCTGTAACGAAGCAAGCTTTCTCGCCTCCTCACCTCCTCGAGCTGCTTCTCTTGAGCCTTCCTTTTTGCTTTCTTACCTATAGTGTTAGTGAATCTGGCTCCCCCTTCCAAAAGTATCTCCTTGCATGGCTCTTCTCCACTCTTCTTTATACCTTTGAGGCTCCCCCTCATCTGTGAACATAACGTACTCCATCATGAGTAACATCCTCCATCTTAAACTTTACGAGCTAATGTCAACTCTGGATGAACCATGACTGTGACTCTGGATGAACCACGACTCTGATACCACTGTTGGGAAAACTTTCTCTTTCCCAACTCGTGAAGTTAAGATAGACACTTAGACTCCAAAGGTAATAATGGGAGCACACGACTATAATTCTCCAATGAGGAGATTTTTTCACTATATAAGAAGAATAGTAGAGCTACAAGGATATACTTACAAAATTGACTAACTCTACGATGTTCACTCACGCTTGGGGACAACGACTTCCTAAGCTATCTCTCATCTCACTCTATGGTGACTCACTCAAGCTTGGGGATCTCTTCTCACTCGAAGAGACTCTCGACCTCTCTCACTCTAAGAGGTGGATCCACCTTTCATCTTGGATCAAATAGGGATGAAGCCTCCTACCCTTATTTATACTACTCCACTTCCTTAATGAACGGTGGAGATTAATTCTATCCAACGGTGGATATTGATTCTCTAGAATGCTCCACACACTCTAGAAATCTCTACACTCTTCCAATCTAGAATGCTCCATACACTCTAGAAATCTCCACACTCTTCTACTCCCTTCCATTACCTTCCACACTCTTCCATAAGGTTCCGGAAGGTTCTACATATCTCCAAGTATTCTGGAGGATTCCACACTCTTCTACAAGATTCTAGAGAGTCCTACACCTCTCTAGAGTTCTTCAAATTATTCTAGAAAATTCTAAACTCCTCTAAAAATATTTAGAATTTTCCAAAACTCTTCAATTAAGGAGGGGTCCCAACAATAAGATCTACACCCTCCTTAATAGAGATAACTCAACCCGTACTAAATACGAGGTTGCATCCGAAGAATTCATTAAATCCAAAAAAATGAGTTGCCTCGTATCAATTGTTGTACAAAGTTAGACTCTCGCTAAAACTAATAGCGAACAGATTCAATATCTACCTAAAGACGCGGAACCCAAATGTAAGACAAGGGAAACATGTAATTCCAAATGTTATTTGACTTAATGGGCTCAGAAAGGAGGCAGGCCTAGAAGAATCCAAATAAGAGAAAGAAATTGGAGTTTGGAACAAAACATGGATGAGCTGGATAATTCAGAAAGAAATAAGGATGGGTCTAATCTAATCCTAAACAATTCGGGTCGAAGCAGGAACTAACTTTAATTGGGCTTGGTACGGAGACCCCAAGGAAAAGTGTCAGACCCAAAACTTAAATGGGCTCGTTCAGGAGGCAAAAGAAGAATCCGAAGCTCATGAATCGGATGGCCCAAATGAGGAGGAGGTGGAGAGTGGAGACACCAACAAGTGGGTCGGCTTATATTTTGAAGCGGGAGCTGGGAAGAGGATGAATGTGGGCCGAATATACCAAGGGGCCAATGAGAAAACAAAAGGATTAGTGTCTAATATCAAGCATCTTCGTTATTAGATATTCAAATATCTTTTAATTTTTAGGCGAAAATTAGTAATTACAGCATTATTGTTGTAGCGCATAAGAGTGAATCAAATTATACTGCAACGACTCACTTAAGCGTGTCCCAGCTGTCTCTCCATTCTAATCACACTTGCCATAGTTACGTCTGGTATCTCACAAAAGTCATGTATCGAGCTTTATTCACATGTACCATATCAATTTATCAATTATTGCATAAGCTCTGTGTGAATTCCGAATATGAAAAAAATCCCCCACAGAAAAAAAATCCTCCTCAAAAACTGAATCTAACTTAGGCTAAATAAGTATCGGAAATTCAATAAACGATAGGCGAGGATTCGATTCAAAGAAACCCAATGGGGTCGGGCAATGACAAAGTTTTGACCAACAAGTGTATAATAAGCTGAATTATAACTAATTATCATCGAATCTTTTGAAAAGTCTTTCTTTCCATGGAAAAATTATTCTTTTCCTAGAACTTCATTTTCCATAAAACAAAACAGACAAGTGGAACGGAATCGTACATATTTAAGTAACAATTCCAAAATTATACTATACATCTAACGAATTTTCGTTTTCTTATGTCCTTTCTGGAGGATAATAATTATGACCGCCGGATATAGAAATACTTTTTAAGTCTTATTCTATGAGGAAGACAACTTCTTTGTCTTCTGGCTGCAGCTTCCGGAGTCTCGCAACTTCCCCCCTAGCATGGCAGACGTGTCTCAGTCTGACTTTTCAAACCACTGTTGTTATGCGATTTTTCATGACCAATCAAAATTAAATATAGCTTGATCAGAAATAAGATTGTGATACTTCATATATGTACTATGTGAAAGGTTTAAGTAATTTGATTGTTACTGTCCATATCAACAAGGTGCACCTTCTTTAAACGCGTTTAGCCGAAAGTAGGATCAGGATGGGTGGCCTCCTGGGAAGTTTCCCAGGGTACATGCGAGTGAGGACAAAGCACGCTGAAAAGATCTGTGTTGGTACAGCAGAGCCAATTGATCAAATCACGGAACGTTATATTTGGTATCAGAGAAACTTCCACTTGTACGGTGTGATTCGGGGATCGAATGCACCTACAAACGAGGGATTCTGGGAAAGTGTGTATCTAGCGCAACGAGGATGTCGCGTATTTAAGGAGGAGTGAATGTGATACCCCGTATATAGGGGTGAACAAAAAATCTATTATCTGATATCCAATTCCGATAGCCAAAATTTTTTCGGATTTGGACTCGGTTAATTTTATGTTCAGATACGGATTAGAATATTTCAAAAATTTTATTCTAGATTTGGATTTGGATTCGAATTAAAAAGAAATTTGGATTATCTGAATATTCAAAATATTTAATACATATATAATAAATTATAGGATTAGAAGTGTGTGTTTTTAGTGGGTTGGCCCAATTCTTTAGTAAGCAAGTAAATTAAAAAGCATGGTACTTTTAGTAGTATTGGTCACGGCCTCAGAGTTGATAAACTCATATATAAAAGTATTTTGAACCCTAATTAAAATATTCCAGCCAACACCAAATACCCCTAGGCCGAACATCCTTTTGATTACAAGGCATTATCGTTTAGAAAGCATATTTGCAGTTTTTGCTTGAATTTTATTATATCATTTTGCAAAGCAGTGTTAGGTTTGTAATTTATTATTAATTGATGCGATTGCAAAAAAAAATTGGGAACATATTAGAAGTTTGTCCTTGTTAAAAATTCGGATTAATTGGACTATTCGAGTCTGTATCCAAAATAATTTTAGATTTTGGATTTCGGATAATTCATTATTCGGATTTGAATTGGATCAAGAAATAGTCATTTCAAAAATTTTGGATAATACAAAAATCTGATAATTCGGATTCGGATTATCCGAATACTCATCCCTACCCGTATATGCACTGTGTGAAAGTTTTAAGTAATTTGATTATTATTATCCATACCACCAAGTGTACCTTTTTCGAGTACATATCCTGAAAAAACTTGAAGGTTAAACGCATTTAGCTGAAAGTAGGATTAAGATGGGTGACCTCCTGGAAAAATTCCCATGGTACGTGCGAGAGAGGACAAAACACGCTGAAAATATCTATGTTGATACAGTGGAGTTAGTCCATCAAATCACGCGACGTTACAAAAATAGAGCATATTCAGAAATAAAATAGATGGTATAAAATCTTTGAAATGATATATAATACGAATCATTGTTGGACTGAGAATATATGTTCGTTTAGAAAATGTGGAGTGAAACCCATATATAAGTACGGGGCTGAGAACATATGTAACTTGGTGGGATTTTCTTTCCCTATCAAGGTATAGATCGTGCGGCTACTTTTCTAAAGATTCTTATTTTCGAATTTTTATAATTAAACTTTTTGAAAATTAATATATTTTATCTTTTAAAAAATATATGTAGCTTTCACGTAGGAACATATAGATTTGACCACAATTTGAATTCGAGAATTTGTTCGAATTCGAATTATCAAAACATTAAACCGTACTCAATTCGTCCAAAGACGAATTGAATACGAATTATAAACGTTCGAATTTGAATTGAATCCAAATTGATTCTTAAATATTAAATATCTAATTAAAAACTAAAAAAATAAGAATTGAGTTTAGGATTTAGGGTTTAGGATTTTAGGGTTTATGATTTAAGGTTTAGTAGAAAATAGAATTTGGGATTTTTTATACCAATTTTGTGTGAATATATAGATCTTAAATGATTAGTATATATAGCATATTATTTGTTCTACTTGATGGCATAATTATACAAAAGTATGATAAATTATATGATAAATAAATCTAATTATTGAACTTAGGAAGAATTTATAAAGTTCAAATTTTAATAAGAGAAATAGATAATTGAGATTGAAATGTGTAAAATTTGAAAAATAAAAGGTAGTATTTATAGAGTTGGAAGTTAAAATTTATTTTTAGTTTATATATAAATATATATATATATATATTAATCACTAATTTGAATCAAATTCCACACGAATTCAACTCTAATCGAATTCGAATTAAATTTGCGGTTTGACAAATTATAAAAATCTTAAACCGAATTCAATTCGTACCATTACAAATTCGAATCGAATTGTTGACAAATCAAATTATATATGAATCAAATTGAATTAATAACGAATCAAATAGAATCGAATAACGAATCATATCCAATTCTTGATCAGGTCTAGGAACATATTACTACTACACACGACCTGTATGCCTATCTTGTGTCCATTAACTGCCAGCACTGTGAGGCACGCCCGAAATATATTACCAAAAATCAATACTACTTAATATTTTTTAGTTTAAATGGTAGATGAGTTGAATTTTCTTATTGCAAGTAGAAAAGATATTGATGACAACTCAGCTCAACCTAATCTAAATACTTGATATTACAAAAATACATTCACAGTCAAAGCAACAACTCCCGTTTCAAAAAAAAAAACAAATGCAACCATTTAATTAAGCCCTCCTATTTCCCATCATAATACAAATATTCAAAATCCTCCAATTTTTAACGATATTTCCGCCCCTCTTTCCTCATTGACGCCGCCATTGACGCCTCCATTCAACCATTTCTAGGGCTTTATTGTTTTGTTAGTTAAACATCAATAAATACTACTTGTTTAATTCAATAAATACTACTTCGTCAAAATCAAGACAAAATACACAGTATTGTAGTGGATAAATTAATTGCTGAGAAACAGAAGCACTTGACTTTTCAACGATCGAAACTTGTATATAAATAAGCACATACACGGCTTCTCTACTCATTAGTTTCCTCTCAGTACCCTAAGAACTATAACAAACAAAAAGTATCTCATCGCTTTCAAAGAAAAGCGTAACCGATGGCCAACATCCGGGGTTTCCTCTTCCTCCTCTTTGCAATTGTTCTCCTAGTATCGGGTTCAGCCGCAGGTAATTTACGAAATTTATTCATTTTTCCTACGCTTTGTGCCTTTACGCGAAATCGAACTCTAGTCTCGGGATATGTACTGACGTCAATTTAAATACACATTGTGGTATCTGGGCAAGTATCCCCTCTAAAATAGAAATATTTAACTTTGTGAAGGTGATCGTGCCTTTCATGTGAGGAAGGTTATGGACGAAGGAGACGACCAAGAGGAGCGTGGGTTATTTGGGACTACTGCATTCAAAGTGAAAAAGAACCTTAACGCTAAAAGCTCCCGCTGCAAAAGAGCTTGCTGCGTCAAGTTGGGAATTTGCTGGTGGTGCTGCTCAGGCTAAGTGGCAATGAGAAGTCTAAATCACACGCACAGCAGGAAGGGGCCTAAGTACCATTTATAGTTACGTCCTAGTAATAGATGAGTTCTTCCATAACAATGAATAAGGTTGAGCTACTTTTATCACTGATCGGTTAAAGAGCTCAGCATTCTATTAAGAGACACATGTATCCTTCGTTTTTGGAAATTCAATAAAATTATTGGGAAAAATATCTCACCTAAGTGTGACCGGACAATCTCTTCATTACAATCAGCCTTGTCACATGCATGTCCCGTATCTTAAAAAACTCATGTATTGACTTTATCCACATGCACAGTTATTTTGTTCATAAGCTCTTGTCAACTGAGAATAGGAAGAAACAAATCCTCCGCACAAAAAAAGCTAACTCTATTAGGCTAATTAGCAACGGAAACTCAACAAAAGAGAGGCAAAGATTCCATTCAAAGAAACCCAACAGGATCAGGCAACGCCAAAGTATTACTTAAAAGTGTAAAATAGGCTGACTTATGAATAATTATCACTTAATCAATTGAAAAGTCTTTTCTTTCCATGGAGAAATAATTTCTTTCCTAGAACGTCATTTTCTTTAAAATAAAGTAGAGAATTGGAACGGAATCGTAACTTGCACTGTTATAATTCTGGAACGATATTACACATCCGACGAATCTTCGTTTTCTGAAGTCCTTTCCGGAGTAACACCGTGGGATATAGACAGACTTTATTTTTTCTGTCAATTCTATTTTTTTTTTACCGTTAACTGTAATAAATTCTAATATGATTTTGAAAGAATATAAAAATGTTAAAATTAACTCTAAATAATAAAAATAAAAAATAAACTATGTGACCCACGGAGATGGATCCTTGCTTGGCTTCTGAACAACGCTAGTCTGCAACTTTGCTTGTACTCTTCCAACGACGATACGGGTACAGTCTCCTCCTCCTCCGATTGAGTTTAGATCGGTCTGTTTCCTTCTGGGTTTTGTTTGTTAGAACTAACGCCAGGAACACACACAAAGAAGGAAGTCGCACTTCAGGTGTTCGATTAAATGTCGGGGACCAGATGAGGCACGATCTGCCATCCCTACCAGATCCGGCTGCTTCACTTGTGGATCTAGTGCTTGAATCTCCTCCATGTCCCTCCTTTACTACGGTGGTCGCCCCACGAACTGATGGTTGGGTCCAGGAAGGTAATTTCATCCTTCCGGTTCAAATTAGTGATAAAATAGTGGTGGTACTTGATGAGGCACGATCTGCCGCCTGCGAGAATTTTGGACAAGTTGCTCTGATCGGTCATCTGTTGTTGAGGAAAGGCATGACCCCATACATAACCTCCATTCTCCGGGATGAACTTGCGAAGATTTGGGATCTTTCCACTCTTCGTATGCTCCTTCTAGGTAAGAGATTCTTCGGCTTCTATTTTAACACCACCAAGGATCGTTACTTGGTGTGAAAATCTATCGTATGGCGGTTATCACAAGGATCTTTACACCTGCAAGCTTGGACTCCTTTTTTTATCCTTCTTGCTGCTTGTCTACACATGCTCGAGTTTGGCTTCGTCTGGTTGGTTTAAGCATGGAACATGTTGCTCGGGATATTATGCTTGGCTTGGCTTCCATCGTGGCGAAACCCATCCGGTTTGATTCTTCTTTCCTCAATAAGTTTCATGGTGCTTCTCCCAAAATCTGGTGGAGATGGAAATGACAAGACCTGCTGTCAAAGACGTGATGCTCAAGTTGACCTCAAAAGAGATTTTGGTGGACGTCGTCTATGAGAATCACCCTAGATTTTTGTGTGCACTAATTGATTATTTGACATCTTGCTGCTGATTATCGCAAGAGGAAATCCAAGGTCACAGATGTGGCCAAACGGGCTGATAGTCCTCCTAATGATGATTTTGTTAAATCTACCAAAGGGTTAACAACTATCCCCCTCCTTGAAAATATGTTGCAAGGCAGTGTGTTTGATAATCGAGCAGATTATATTGAGATGACTGATTTTCCTCTTGGCTCTTCGTTTGTGATTCTTTCCGTGCTTCGGGATGATTTTCCATTTTCTGATTGCAATGCGACTTTACCAGTTGAGGTGATTAGTAAGGAGGTCGTCGTGGAAGAGGTGAGGCATGATGCGCATGCATTGGTTTGGGTTGCCAACATGCCAGAGGTGAATGTGGGCATGAATTCGATTGTTGATGTCCCTGTATAGGTGACTGATGTTCCTCGTGGCTCTTCGTCTATGATTGTTTTTATCCTTCAGGAAGATGCTTCGTTTTCGGATTGCAATGCAATTTTACTGGTTGAGGTGATTAGTGAGGATGCTGTCATGGAAGAGGATGCAACCAGAATTGATTCCAAATTATTCTCCGCCGAGGATGTCCATTCCTGCTAAGTGGGTAGATTTGGTTGAGGAGATTTCACGATCGGTGAGTTCGGCCTTCTCTAGGCCATTTTCGGATAGATTTTTCTCTTCCTCTAACAGGCCCAGTTCTAGGGACTTGTGGGGCACTTCTAAGAAAGACAAAAAAAGTGTTGGTTCTCAGTCCCCCTCTCATTGGCCCAGCCTCCCTTCTGGTGAGTCTACTACTGGCTTTCGTCATAGTTTCTTAGGTCAAATCGTCCCCTCTGCTAGTCTTCTCAGCCCCGGCCAACCCTTTTCTATGGTTCCACCTCTAGTGCCTATTCCAGACCATGTTAACAAGATTAACCTTGTTACAGATACCCCTTGCCCCACCTTGGATTTCATAAACCCGCAACATTGGATGTTAGATTCTATTGATGCAAACGGTCCCCATCTTGACAGCCTAGATGACTTTGACTTACCTCCTGCCAAAGGGACGTGTTCGAGGTGGAAAGGTTTCCTTTGAAGAAGTGCTAGCTTTCGCTAGAATTTTCATTTATTAGGGCATGATCCTTCGTGTGCCTTGGTCTTGTTTGCTTTCTTTTTATTCATTTTTTGTTTTTCGTGATGTTTCTCTTCTTCTCATCCCCCTTCCTCTTTATTTCTCCATCCTTTCTTTGTTACTTTCTTTATTATTAATAAAGTTTTCTTTCAAAAAAAACTCTAAATAAAAAAATAATGTTCCAAAATATAATTTATATAAGGGTAAATTGCCCTCCCGTCCCTCTCCTTTTCTTAAATTACTATTTTCGTCCCTATTGTTTCAAAAATGATGATTTCGTCCTCCAAATTTGATTTAATAGCACTTTAAGGTCCCTGGTGCCAGAATCGAAAAAAAAACTCCGGCGACTAGGGACCTGAAATGACCAAATTGCCCCTCCCTCTTCCTCCACTCATCTTCCTTCTCTAACCTCTCTTCCTTCAACGGTTCTCCACGTTGACCACCACCTCCAAGCTCCCATCCTCCTTTCCCGCCGCCCTCGTTGACTCGCTGGAATTTCTCTCCCTCTTAACCTCTCCGGTGATGGAGACGAAGACAAAGACATTTCCTCTGTTGCCGCAAGCAATTTTGTTCATGACGATTATAGTGTTCCACATGTTCGGTTCTTCATGATGGTGAGGACGACGGGAAGGAAGGATGAGAGCTTGGAGGTGGTGGCCGACGTGGAGAACTGGAGAAGGAAGAGAGGTTAGAGAAGGACGATGAGTGGAGGAAGAGGGAGGGGCAATTTGGTCATTTCAGGTCCCTGGTCGCCGGATTGTTTTTTCGATTCTGGCACCAGGGACCTTAGAGTGCTATTAAATCAAATCTGGAGGACGAAATCATCATTTTTGAAACAGTAGGGACAAAAATAGTAATTTCAGCAAATGAGAGGGTTGAGAGAGCAATTTACCCTTTATATAAAGTTAAGAAAATATTAAATGATAAATTAAAAATTATACTAGGATAAAATAAAGTATATCAACTAAAAATAAACCATTAAAATTAATATAGTCGCGACATTAGTCTACGTTTAATTTCGTTTTTTTTTGTAGGATAAGCGAGCTGCTCTAGCAATCATGAATATCAACATGATTACATCCGCCATGTATTTTTTGGTTAACATCTTTTTTTTACTCATTGATTTTTTCTTTCCTCATGCAATTATACAGCTAATAACACTTGTGCCATAGCCTCAACTTTTTCACTTGCAATTTGCATTTCATGTATTTCTGTAGAGTACGCATTATCACTTGTAGTAACTTTTTTCTTTCCTTTTGATACTCTCTATTTTTTGGTAGCATATATGCTACCTGGAAGTGACATTATCGATCATTGGCTTATTAGAGTAGGAGGATCAATAGAGACGGAATAATCTTCCTCTTTAGTAATTTGTATTTTTTTAGAACTTCTACCACTCTCTACATCCTATTCCTCGCTCGAGGGTTAAATATTCGCCATTGTAATTCACGGTTCTCTTTGGAATGTTTGTGCATTACTTCAGTAAATACCTGTAAGTCAACAAATATTTTGTGCGTACTAACATATTTTTTGTTGAGCTTCTTTCAAAACACGAATCAACCTGTCCACACTACTTTTGTTGAGATGCATGGGTGTATGCCTTGATCCACCTCCTATAGACTAGATCAAGTCGTTGATGATTATTTTTCATATACTCTGTGTTTCTTTGATTAACCTTAAGAGAACGTTCTTTTCAAGTTTGGTCGAACAATTTTTTGATTTGCGCCCAAAATCCTTGGCCCTTATGACAGTTGCTAATTATGGCATATTGGCTGTATGTATACAAAATGATATTATGATAATATTTTTTGTAACACTCCATCTTTGAGATTCAGCTTTTTTAGAATTTTTCTCCGGGGACACATCGCCATATGTATCTAGAATATAACAATGAAAAAGTTGTTGTGTGCTTTGTGAATTATAGGGAATAGGATTGGTTATGGAAAAAAATTAAGAAATAACCTAGTGGCTATTGAAAAATATTAGGTTGTGATGTTGGTAAGTTTTGGAAAAATAATTGTTGGTATTATGAAAAATTACGTTGTGATATTGGTGAGTTCTGGAAATAATTTATTTGGTATTAGAGAAAAGTAGGTTGTGATCTTTGTAAGTTTTGGAAAAAATTTGGTTATGATCTGTCACGACCCAAAATCGGATCGCTGATATGGCGTTGGATCATGCTCTCCAAATTGAAGAACCGTGGTCTAACCAGCCTCACAGATATACACAAATATCATAGTGTGGAAGCGTATTCATTTGCGGAGCGTATTTCATATATATTACATATACATCACAATATTCTTATTCAAGATACTAAAATCCATACATAAGGTCCTACAAATGTATAATGGAGCAATACCTCTAAGATCACAAAAAGTAATATCATCTGAAGACTTTGAGAAATCCAGAAGAAGACGATGGTTTCTCATGATTGAACAAATAACTCTTCGGACGTCAAAGCGAACTTAACTTTTATCACCTGTGGAGGAGGGGGTAAGTATTTGGAAGTACTTAGTAGAGGATATTAAAACTAACCTATAATTAACTAACCAACCACATGCATAGACTCAAATTCATGCATAGATAAAAGGTACTAAATTAACATTTAGCACTTCACAAGTAATTCAAACGTAACCAAAGACGAATTAATTTAGCACTTCACAAGTAATTCAAACGTAACCAAAGACGAATTCACAAATCATATACATAAATACGTTCCGACCCTAATGTGGTATCACGATTGCCATATCATATTCACAAATCATACACATAGACACATTCTAGTCCTATCTGAAGTCCATCCATTTATTTAGCGTTTGCAAATCCAAGATCGGGTTGGAATGTGTCACTCCTTCTCACAACACGAGGATACCATAACTTAGAGC
>SOPF01032784.1:0-13602 GCA_012979155.1 Hypericum perforatum
TTTTGTTGCAAAGAATATTGATTTTGAGTTCGACTTCACAAATGTTCTCGCACTAATTGATCCATCTACAACCCAATCAAATTAATTGGATGAATTTCCTGAAATTTAATATTTAGTTTTGGATAGCGGGATTTTTCTAATTGGAGAACCATAAACTCAAAAATAAAATCTGTCCACCTTTTTTTTCGCCAATCTAGGCAAGTTATGATTACAACCTTATGAAAATTTTCCAAAATCTAGTCCAAAGTTGCAAAAAAGTAATATCAGATTTTACCCTAATGCAACACAAGCTGATAACCATAAACTACCTAGACTGACGAGACCTACTGATTTGATTCTTTATTATAAATCTGTCAAAGCCATGTTGGAAGAGAACGAGCGCGTAGGCCCCATTGACGTGCCACTTGATACAGTAATTAAGCCTCCTCACATAGTAAAATAATTTATAATTAAGCCATTTTATAAGAAAAGTAGTATTAAACAGTAGGCTCATTAGGCCCAGCAGCCTTTGTAACTTGGTTGCCACATGTCAACTTTCCATACCACTTGGATGCTAACTCACCAAAACTAGGTGAGTTGACAATGCTGGAGCATTCCAATAAAAAGGAGAGAACGTTGGTGACCAAAGTGAAACTTCCTTAAGTATCTATCCCTATCTACACAGAACAGATTTCGTATTAGTTTTTAAGTGTCGCAAATTTTGCAAATTTTGCATTGCAAGGTTATTCATGGAAATTTGTTCATGTATCTGGTAAATTTGTAATCGTGAAATGTCGATGATAATATTTTGTTACAAGAGTTTTGTGTAAATATGTTACAACAAGTAAGTATTGTTATTTATTGATAAAACACGTGATTATGTATTCATTGTTCTGAAAAATATTCAGAAACAATAATTATTTATAAGCAAAAAAATTTATTAAGAATTTTGAAAAGAAAAACAATGGAAAAAAGAGAGGAAAAAAATGCAACTCGCATCTACAAAACCTACCTTGTCCTACAACAATCTAACCCGCCCTTACCCGAGAAATCCCTACTCATAAGTGTTGGGAAAACTCACTCGTTCTCAACTCGTGAAGTTAAGATAGACACTTGGACTCCAAAGGTAATAATGAGAGCACACGACTATAATTCTCCAATGAGGAGATTCTTTCACTATATAAGAAGAATAGTAGAGCTACAAAGATATACTTACAAAATTGACTAAATCTGCGATGTTCACTAACGCTTGGGGACAACGACTTCCCAAGCTATCTCTCATCTCACCCTATGGTGACTCACTTACGCTTGCGAACAAGACTTCCCAAGCTATCTCTCATCTCACCCTATGGCGACTCTCTCATACGTGGGGACAGCAACTTCCCAAGCTATCTCTCATCTCATCCTATGGTGACTCACTCAAGCTTGGGGATCTCTTCTCACTCGAAGAGACTCTAGACCTTTCTCACTCTAAGAGGTGGATCCACCTTTCATATTGGATCAAATAGGGATGAAGCCTCCTACCCCTATTTATACTACTCCAATTCCTCAATGAACGGTGGAGATTAATCCTATCCAACGATGGAGATTGATTCTCTAGAATGCTCCACACACTCTAGAAATCTCTACACTCTTCCACTCTAGAATGCTCCATACACTCTAGGAATCTCCACACTCTTCTACTCCCTTTCATTACCTTCCACATTCTTCCATAAGGTTCCGGAAGGTTCTACACATCTCCAAGTATTCCGGAGGATTCCACACTCTTCTACAAGATTTTAGAGAGTCCTACACCTCTCTAGAGTTCTTCAAATTATTCTAGAAATTTCTAAACTCCTCTAAAAATATTTAGAATTTTTCGAAACTCTCCAATTAAGGAGGGGTCCCAACAAATCTCCCCTTCCCGAGTTAATTGGAGTGTAATTGCAAACTGACTCCTTGACAGCAAGCTTCAAACTTCAAGGCTCTTCTTCCCTTCTGCAACAAAGCAAGCCTTCTCGCCTCCTCGAGCTGCTTCTCTTGAGCCTTCCTCTTTGCTTTCTTACCTATAGTGTTAATGAATTTGGCTCCCCCTTCCAAAAGTATCTCCTTGCATGGCTCTTCTCCACTCTTCTTTATACCTTTGAGGCTCCCCCTCATCTGTGAACATAACGTACTCCATCATGAGTAACATCCTCCATCTTAAACTTTACGAGCTAATGTCAACTCTGGATGAACCATGACTGTGACTCTGGATGAACCACGGCTCTGATACCACTGTTGGGAAAACTCTCTCTTTCCCAACTCGTGAAGTTAAGATAGACACTTGGACTCCAAAGGTAATAATGGGAGCACACGACTATAATTCTCCAATGAGGAGATTCTTTCACTATATAAGAAGAATAGTAGAGCTACAAGGATATACTTACAAAATTGACTAACTCTACGATGTTCACTCACGCTTGGGGACAACGACTTCCCAAGCTATCTCTCATCTCACTCTATGGTGACTCACCCAAGCTTGGGGATCTCTTCTCACTCGAAGAGACTCTCGACCTCTCTCACTCTAAGAGGTGGATCCACCTTTCATCTTGGATCAAATAGGGATGAAGCCTCCTACCCCTATTTATACTACTCCACTTCCTCAATGAACGGTGGAGATTAATTCTATCCAACGGTGGAGATTGATTCTCTAGAATGCTCCACACACTTTAGAAATCTCTACACTCTTCCACTCTAGAATGCTCCATACACTCTAGGAATCTCCACACTGTTCTACTCCCTTCCATTACCTTTCACACTCTTCCATAAGGTTCCGAAAGGTTCTACACATCTCCAAGTATTCTAGAAGATTCCACACTCTTCTACAAGATTCTAGAGAGTCCTACACCTCTCTAGAGTTCTTCAAATTATTCTAGAAAATTCTAAACTCCTCTAAAAATATTTAGAATTTTCCAAAACTCTCCAATTAAGGAGGGGTCCCAACAATAAGATCTACACCCTCCTTAATAGAGATAACTCAACCCGTACTAAATACGAAGTTGCATCCGAAGAATTCATTAAATCCAAAAAAATGAGTTGCCTCGTATCAATTGTTGTACAAAGTTAGACTCTCGCTAAAACTAATAGCGAACAGATTCAATATCTACCTAAAGACGCGGAACCCAAATGTAAGACAAGGGAAACATATAATTCCAAATGTTATTTGACTTAATGGGCTCAGAAAGGAGGCAGGCCTAGAAGAATCCAAATAAGAGAAAGAAATTGGAGTTTGGAACAAAACATGGATGAGCTGGATAATTCAGAAAGAAATAAGGATGGGTCTAATCTAATCCTAAACAATTCGGGTCGAAGCAGGAACTAACTTTAATTGGGCTTGGTACGGAGACCCCAAGGAAAAGTGTCAGACCCAAAACTTAAATGGGCTCGTTCAGGAGGCAAAAGAAGAATCCGAAGCTCATGAATCGGATGGCCCAAATGAGGAGGAGGTGGAGAGTGGAGACACCAACAAGTGGGTCGGCTTATATTTTGAAGCGGGAGCTGGGAAGAGGATGAATGTGGGCCGAATATACCAAGGGGCCAATGAGAAAACAAAAGGATTAGTGTCTAATATCAAGCATCTTCTTTATTAGATATTCAAATATCTTTTAATTTTTAGGCGAAAATTAGTAATTACAGCATTATTGTTGTAGCGCATAAGAGTGAATCAAATTATACTGCAACGTCTCACTTAAGCGTGTCCCAGCTGTCTCTCCATTCTAATCACACTTGCCATAGTTACGTCTGGTATCTCACAAAAGTCATGTATCGAGCTTTATTCACATGTACCATATCAATTTATCAATTATTGCATAAGCTCTGTGTGAATTACGAATATGAAAAAAATCCCCCACAGAAAAAAAATCCTCCTCAAAAACTGAATCTAACTTAGGCTAAATAAGTATCGGAAATTCAATAAACGATAGGCGAGGATTCGATTCAAAGAAACCCAATGGGGTCGGGCAATGACAAAGTTTTGACCAACAAGTGTATAATAAGCTGAATTATAACTAATTATCATCGAATCTTTTGAAAAGTCTTTCTTTCCATGGAAAAATTATTCTTTTCCTAGAACGTCATTTTCCATAAAACAAAACAGACAAGTGGAACGGAATCGTACATATTTAAGTAACAATTCCAAAATTATACTATGCATCTAACGAATTTTCGTTTTCTTATGTCCTTTCTGGAGGATAATAATTATGACCGCCGGATATAGAAAGACTTTTTAAGTCTTATTCTATGAGGAAGACAACTTCTTTGTCTTCTGGCTGCAGCTTCCGGAGTCTCGCAACTTCCCCCCTAGCATGGCAGACGTGTCTCATGACCAATCAAAATTAAATATAGCTTGATCAGAAATAAGATTGTGATACTTCATATATGTACTACGTGGAAGGTTTAAGTAATTTGGTTGTTACTGTCCATATCAACAAGGTGCACCTTCTTTAAACGCGTTTAGCCAAAAGTAGGATTAGGATGGGTGGCTTCCTGGGAAGTTTCTCAGGGTACGTGCGAGTGAGGACAAAGCACGCTGAAAAGATCTGTGTTGGTACAGCAGAGCCAATTGATCAAATCACGGAACGTTACATTTGGTATCAGAGAAACTTCGACTTGTACGGTGTGATTCGGGGATCGAATGCACCTACAAACGAGGGATTCTGGGATTGTGTGTATATAGCGCAACGAGGATGTCGCGTATTTAAGGAGGAGTGAATGTGATACCCCATATATAGGGGTGAGCAAAAAATCTATTATCTGATATCCAATTCCGATAGCCAAAATTTTTCCGAATTTGGACTCGGTTAATTTTATGTTCAGATACGGATTGAAATATTTCAAAAATTTTATTCTAGATTTGGATTTGGATTCGAATTAAAAAGAAATTTGGATTATCTGAATATTCAAAATATTTAATACATATATAATAAATTATAGGATTAAAAGTGTGTGTTTTTACTGGGTTGGTCCAATTCTTTAGTAAGCAAGTAAATTAAAAAGCATGGTACTTTTAGTAGTATTGGTCATGGCCTCAGAGTTGATAAACTCATATATAAAAGTATTTTGAACCATAATTAAAATATTCCAGCCAACACCAAATATCCCTAGGCCGAACATGACTTTGATTACAAGGCATTATCGTTTAGAAAGCATATTTGCACTTTTTGCTTGAATTTTATTATATCATTTTGCAAAGCAGTGTTAGGTTTGTAATTTATTATTAATTGATGCGATTGCAAAAAAAATTGGGAACATATTAGAAGTTTGTCCTTGTTAAAAATTCGGATTAATTGGACTATTCGAGTCTGTATCCAAAATATTGGATTTTGGATTTCGGATAATTCATTATTCGGATTTGAATTGGATCAAGAAATAGTCATTTCAAAAATTTTGGATAATACAAAAATCTGATAATTCGGATTAGGATTATCCGAATACTCATCCCTACCCGTATATGCACTGTGTGAAAGTTTTAAGTAATTTGATTATTATTATCCATACCAACAAGTGCACCTTTTTCGAGTACATATCCTGAAAAAACTTGAAGGTTAAACGCATTTAGCTGAAAGTAGGATTAGGATGGGTGACCTCCTGGAAAAATTCCCATGGTACGTGCGAGAGAGGACAAAACACGCTGAAAATATCTATGTTGATACAGTGGAGTTAGTCCATCAAATCACGCGACGTTACAAAAATAGAGCATATTCAGAAATAAAATAGATGGTATAAAATCTTTGAAATGATATATAATACGAATCATTGTTGGACTGAGAATATATGTTCGTTTAGAAAATGTGGAGTGAAACCCATATATAAGTACGGGGCTGAGAACATATGTAACTTGGTGGGATTTTCTTTCCCTATCAAGGTATAGATCGTGCGGCTACTTTTCTAAAGATTTTTATTTTCGAATTTTTATAATTAAACTTTTTGAAAATTAATATATTTTATCTTTTAAAAAATATATGTAGCTTTCACGTAGGAACATATAGATTTGACCACAATTTGAATTCGAGAATTTGTTCGAATTCGAATTATCAAAACATTAAACCGTACTCAATTCGTCCAAAGACGAATTGAATACGAATTATAAACGTTCGAATTTGAATTGAATTCAAATTGATTCTTAAATATTAAATATGTAATTAAAAACTAAAAAAATAAGAATTGAGTTTAGGATTTAGGGTTTAGGATTTTAGGGTTTATGATTTAAGGTTTAGTAGAAAATAGAATTTGGGATTTTTTATACCAATTTTGTGTGAATATATAGATCTTAAATGATTAGTATATGTAGCATATTATTTGTTCTACTTGATGGCATAATTATACAGAAGTATGATAAATTATATGATAAATAAATCTAATTATTGAACTTAGGAAGAATTTATAAAGTTCAAAATTTTAATAAGAGAAATAGATAATTGAGATTGAAATGTGTCAAATTTGAAAAATAAAAGGTAATATTTATAGAGTTGGAAGTTAAAATTTATTTTTAGTTTATATATATAAATATATATATATATATATATATTAATCACTAATTTGAATCAAATTCCACACGAATTCAACTCTAATCGAATTCGAATTAAATTTGCGGTTTGACAAATTATAAAAATCTTAAACCGAATTCAATTCGTACCATTACAAATTCGAATCGAATTGTTGACAAATCAAATTATATATGAATCAAATTGAATTAATAACGAATCAAATAGAATCGAATAACGAATCATATCCAATTCTTATCAGGTCTAGGAACATATTACTACTACACACGACCTGTATGCCTATCTTGTGTCCATTAACTGCCAGCACTGTGAGGCACGCCCGAAATATATTACCAAAAATCAATACTACTTAATATTTTTTAGTTTAAATGGTAGATGAGTTGAATTTTTCTTATTGCAAGTAGAAAAGATATTGATGACAACTCAGCTCAACCTAATCTAAATACTTGATATTACAAAAATACATTCACAGTCAAAGCAACAACTCCCGTTTCAAAAAAAAAAAAAAACAAATGCAACCATTTAATTAAGCCCTCCTATTTCCCATCATAATACAAATATTCAAAATCCTCCAATTTTTAACGATATTTCCGCCCCTCTTTCCTCATTGACGCCGCCATTGACGCCTCCATTCAACCATTTCTAGGGCTTTATTCTTTTGTTAGTTAAACATCAATAAATACTACCTGTTTAATTCAAGTTTTGCGACGAAGGAACCTTCGTCAAAATCAAGACAAAATACACAGTATTGTAGTGGATAAATTAATTGCTGAGAAACAGAAGCACTTGACTTTTCAACGATCGAAACTTGTATATAAATAAGCACATACACGGCTTCTCTACTCATTAGTTTCCTCTCAGTACCCTAAGAACTATAACAAACAAAAAGTATCTCATCGCTTTCAAAGAAAAGCGTAACCGATGGCCAACATCCGGGGTTTCCTCTTCCTCCTCTTGGCAATTGTTCTCCTAGTATCGGGTTCAGCCGCAGGTAATTTACGAAATTTATTCATTTTTCCTACGCTTTGTGCCTTTACGCGAAATCGAACTCTAGTCTCGGGATATGTACTGACGTCAATTTAAATACACATTGTGGTATCTGGGCAAGTATCCCCTCTAAAATAGAAATATTTAACTTTGTGAAGGTGATCGTGCCTTTCATGTGAGGAAGGTTATGGACGAAGGAGACGACCAAGAGGAGCGTGGGTTATTTGGGACTACTGCATTCAAAGTGAAAAAGAACCTTAACGCTAAAAGCTCCCGCTGCAAAAGAGCTTGCTGCGTCAAGTTGGGAATTTGCTGGTGGTGCTGCTCAGGCTAAGTGGCAATGAGAAGTCTAAATCACACGCACAGCAGGAAGGGGCCTAAGTACCATTTATAGTTACGTCCTAGTAATAGATGAGTTCTTCCATAACAATGAATAAGGTTGAGCTACTTTTATCACTGATCGGTTAAAGAGCTCAGCATTCTATTAAGAGACACATGTATCCTTCGTTTTTGGAAATTCAATAAAATTATTGGGAAAAATATCTCACCTAAGTGTGACCGGACAATCTCTTCATTACAATCAGCCTTGTCACATGCATGTCCCGTATCTTAAAAAACTCATGTATTGACTTTATCCACATGCACAGTTATTTTGTTCATAAGCTCTTGTCAACTGAGAATAGGAAGAAACAAATCCTCCGCACAAAAAAAGCTAACTCTATTAGGCTAATTAGCAACGGAAACTCAACAAAAGAGAGGCAAAGATTCCATTCAAAGAAACCCAACAGGATCAGGCAACGCCAAAGTATTACTTAAAAGTGTAAAATAGGCTGACTTATGAATAATTATCACTTAATCAATTGAAAAGTCTTTTCTTTCCATGGAGAAATAATTTCTTTCCTAGAACGTCATTTTCTTTAAAATAAAGTAGAGAATTGGAACGGAATCGTAACTTGCACTGTTATAATTCTGGAACGATATTACACATCCGACGAATCTTCGTTTTCTGAAGTCCTTTCCGGAGTAACACCGTGGGATATAGACAGACTTTATTTTTTCTGTCAATTCTATTTTTTTTTTACCGTTAACTGTAATAAATTCTAATATGATTTTGAAAGAATATAAAAATGTTAAAATTAACTCTAAATAATAAAAATAAAAAATAAACTATGTGACCCACGGAGATGGATCCTTGCTTGGCTTCTGAACAACGCTAGTCTGCAACTTTGCTTGTACTCTTCCAACGACGATACGGGTACAGTCTCCTCCTCCTCCGATTGAGTTTAGATCGGTCTGTTTCCTTCTGGGTTTTGTTTGTTAGAACTAACGCCAGGAACACACACAAAGAAGGAAGTCGCACTTCAGGTGTTCGATTAAATGTCGGGGACCAGATGAGGCACGATCTGCCATCCCTACCAGATCCGGCTGCTTCACTTGTGGATCTAGTGCTTGAATCTCCTCCATGTCCCTCCTTTACTACGGTGGTCGCCCCACGAACTGATGGTTGGGTCCAGGAAGGTAATTTCATCCTTCCGGTTCAAATTAGTGATAAAATAGTGGTGGTACTTGATGAGGCACGATCTGCCGCCTGCGAGAATTTTGGACAAGTTGCTCTGATCGGTCATCTGTTGTTGAGGAAAGGCATGACCCCATACATAACCTCCATTCTCCGGGATGAACTTGCGAAGATTTGGGATCTTTCCACTCTTCGTATGCTCCTTCTAGGTAAGAGATTCTTCGGCTTCTATTTTAACACCACCAAGGATCGTTACTTGGTGTGAAAATCTATCGTATGGCGGTTATCACAAGGATCTTTACACCTGCAAGCTTGGACTCCTTTTTTTATCCTTCTTGCTGCTTGTCTACACATGCTCGAGTTTGGCTTCGTCTGGTTGGTTTAAGCATGGAACATGTTGCTCGGGATATTATGCTTGGCTTGGCTTCCATCGTGGCGAAACCCATCCGGTTTGATTCTTCTTTCCTCAATAAGTTTCATGGTGCTTCTCCCAAAATCTGGTGGAGATGGAAATGACAAGACCTGCTGTCAAAGACGTGATGCTCAAGTTGACCTCAAAAGAGATTTTGGTGGACGTCGTCTATGAGAATCACCCTAGATTTTTGTGTGCACTAATTGATTATTTGACATCTTGCTGCTGATTATCGCAAGAGGAAATCCAAGGTCACAGATGTGGCCAAACGGGCTGATAGTCCTCCTAATGATGATTTTGTTAAATCTACCAAAGGGTTAACAACTATCCCCCTCCTTGAAAATATGTTGCAAGGCAGTGTGTTTGATAATCGAGCAGATTATATTGAGATGACTGATTTTCCTCTTGGCTCTTCGTTTGTGATTCTTTCCGTGCTTCGGGATGATTTTCCATTTTCTGATTGCAATGCGACTTTACCAGTTGAGGTGATTAGTAAGGAGGTCGTCGTGGAAGAGGTGAGGCATGATGCGCATGCATTGGTTTGGGTTGCCAACATGCCAGAGGTGAATGTGGGCATGAATTCGATTGTTGATGTCCCTGTATAGGTGACTGATGTTCCTCGTGGCTCTTCGTCTATGATTGTTTTTATCCTTCAGGAAGATGCTTCGTTTTCGGATTGCAATGCAATTTTACTGGTTGAGGTGATTAGTGAGGATGCTGTCATGGAAGAGGATGCAACCAGAATTGATTCCAAATTATTCTCCGCCGAGGATGTCCATTCCTGCTAAGTGGGTAGATTTGGTTGAGGAGATTTCACGATCGGTGAGTTCGGCCTTCTCTAGGCCATTTTCGGATAGATTTTTCTCTTCCTCTAACAGGCCCAGTTCTAGGGACTTGTGGGGCACTTCTAAGAAAGACAAAAAAAGTGTTGGTTCTCAGTCCCCCTCTCATTGGCCCAGCCTCCCTTCTGGTGAGTCTACTACTGGCTTTCGTCATAGTTTCTTAGGTCAAATCGTCCCCTCTGCTAGTCTTCTCAGCCCCGGCCAACCCTTTTCTATGGTTCCACCTCTAGTGCCTATTCCAGACCATGTTAACAAGATTAACCTTGTTACAGATACCCCTTGCCCCACCTTGGATTTCATAAACCCGCAACATTGGATGTTAGATTCTATTGATGCAAACGGTCCCCATCTTGACAGCCTAGATGACTTTGACTTACCTCCTGCCAAAGGGACGTGTTCGAGGTGGAAAGGTTTCCTTTGAAGAAGTGCTAGCTTTCGCTAGAATTTTCATTTATTAGGGCATGATCCTTCGTGTGCCTTGGTCTTGTTTGCTTTCTTTTTATTCATTTTTTGTTTTTCGTGATGTTTCTCTTCTTCTCATCCCCCTTCCTCTTTATTTCTCCATCCTTTCTTTGTTACTTTCTTTATTATTAATAAAGTTTTCTTTCAAAAAAAACTCTAAATAAAAAAATAATGTTCCAAAATATAATTTATATAAGGGTAAATTGCCCTCCCGTCCCTCTCCTTTTCTTAAATTACTATTTTCGTCCCTATTGTTTCAAAAATGATGATTTCGTCCTCCAAATTTGATTTAATAGCACTTTAAGGTCCCTGGTGCCAGAATCGAAAAAAAAACTCCGGCGACTAGGGACCTGAAATGACCAAATTGCCCCTCCCTCTTCCTCCACTCATCTTCCTTCTCTAACCTCTCTTCCTTCAACGGTTCTCCACGTTGACCACCACCTCCAAGCTCCCATCCTCCTTTCCCGCCGCCCTCGTTGACTCGCTGGAATTTCTCTCCCTCTTAACCTCTCCGGTGATGGAGACGAAGACAAAGACATTTCCTCTGTTGCCGCAAGCAATTTTGTTCATGACGATTATAGTGTTCCACATGTTCGGTTCTTCATGATGGTGAGGACGACGGGAAGGAAGGATGAGAGCTTGGAGGTGGTGGCCGACGTGGAGAACTGGAGAAGGAAGAGAGGTTAGAGAAGGACGATGAGTGGAGGAAGAGGGAGGGGCAATTTGGTCATTTCAGGTCCCTGGTCGCCGGATTGTTTTTTCGATTCTGGCACCAGGGACCTTAGAGTGCTATTAAATCAAATCTGGAGGACGAAATCATCATTTTTGAAACAGTAGGGACAAAAATAGTAATTTCAGCAAATGAGAGGGTTGAGAGAGCAATTTACCCTTTATATAAAGTTAAGAAAATATTAAATGATAAATTAAAAATTATACTAGGATAAAATAAAGTATATCAACTAAAAATAAACCATTAAAATTAATATAGTCGCGACATTAGTCTACGTTTAATTTCGTTTTTTTTTGTAGGATAAGCGAGCTGCTCTAGCAATCATGAATATCAACATGATTACATCCGCCATGTATTTTTTGGTTAACATCTTTTTTTTACTCATTGATTTTTTCTTTCCTCATGCAATTATACAGCTAATAACACTTGTGCCATAGCCTCAACTTTTTCACTTGCAATTTGCATTTCATGTATTTCTGTAGAGTACGCATTATCACTTGTAGTAACTTTTTTCTTTCCTTTTGATACTCTCTATTTTTTGGTAGCATATATGCTACCTGGAAGTGACATTATCGATCATTGGCTTATTAGAGTAGGAGGATCAATAGAGACGGAATAATCTTCCTCTTTAGTAATTTGTATTTTTTTAGAACTTCTACCACTCTCTACATCCTATTCCTCGCTCGAGGGTTAAATATTCGCCATTGTAATTCACGGTTCTCTTTGGAATGTTTGTGCATTACTTCAGTAAATACCTGTAAGTCAACAAATATTTTGTGCGTACTAACATATTTTTTGTTGAGCTTCTTTCAAAACACGAATCAACCTGTCCACACTACTTTTGTTGAGATGCATGGGTGTATGCCTTGATCCACCTCCTATAGACTAGATCAAGTCGTTGATGATTATTTTTCATATACTCTGTGTTTCTTTGATTAACCTTAAGAGAACGTTCTTTTCAAGTTTGGTCGAACAATTTTTTGATTTGCGCCCAAAATCCTTGGCCCTTATGACAGTTGCTAATTATGGCATATTGGCTGTATGTATACAAAATGATATTATGATAATATTTTTTGTAACACTCCATCTTTGAGATTCAGCTTTTTTAGAATTTTTCTCCGGGGACACATCGCCATATGTATCTAGAATATAACAATGAAAAAGTTGTTGTGTGCTTTGTGAATTATAGGGAATAGGATTGGTTATGGAAAAAAATTAAGAAATAACCTAGTGGCTATTGAAAAATATTAGGTTGTGATGTTGGTAAGTTTTGGAAAAATAATTGTTGGTATTATGAAAAATTACGTTGTGATATTGGTGAGTTCTGGAAATAATTTATTTGGTATTAGAGAAAAGTAGGTTGTGATCTTTGTAAGTTTTGGAAAAAATTTGGTTATGATCTGTCACGACCCAAAATCGGATCGCTGATATGGCGTTGGATCATGCTCTCCAAATTGAAGAACCGTGGTCTAACCAGCCTCACAGATATACACAAATATCATAGTGTGGAAGCGTATTCATTTGCGGAGCGTATTTCATATATATTACATATACATCACAATATTCTTATTCAAGATACTAAAATCCATACATAAGGTCCTACAAATGTATAATGGAGCAATACCTCTAAGATCACAAAAAGTAATATCATCTGAAGACTTTGAGAAATCCAGAAGAAGACGATGGTTTCTCATGATTGAACAAATAACTCTTCGGACGTCAAAGCGAACTTAACTTTTATCACCTGTGGAGGAGGGGGTAAGTATTTGGAAGTACTTAGTAGAGGATATTAAAACTAACCTATAATTAACTAACCAACCACATGCATAGACTCAAATTCATGCATAGATAAAAGGTACTAAATTAACATTTAGCACTTCACAAGTAATTCAAACGTAACCAAAGACGAATTAATTTAGCACTTCACAAGTAATTCAAACGTAACCAAAGACGAATTCACAAATCATATACATAAATACGTTCCGACCCTAATGTGGTATCACGATTGCCATATCATATTCACAAATCATACACATAGACACATTCCAACCCGATCTTGGATTTGCAAACGCTAAATAAATGGATGGACTTCAGATAGGACTAGAATGTGTCACTCCTTCTCACAACACGAGGATACCATAACTTAGAGC
>SOPF01032785.1:0-24299 GCA_012979155.1 Hypericum perforatum
CAATCTCAGGTCTGACATCACAAAAAATAAATAAATGAGAAAATCATCTTACCTTGTCTTTCCATGATTTTATTTTCGACCTTTCCTTGGATTCTCTCGTATTGTTATAATTTGTTTAAAGGTAAAATTTTTGACCATAATACAAATGTGAGGGATATTTTTAGTGTTCGTGATCTACATATACGAGTAAAATAATTATAAATACAGTGCATTGCTAGACTCAGTTCAAACACTAAAAGTGTTTTTCACTAATATTTTAAATTCTTCCAACAATCTTATGAAGATTTAGCGTTGAAATTTTTAGTTATCTCACAACCAATTTAGAAATAGTTTTTGTTTGGAGTGTCAATGAGATCCTGGGAGGAAAACTGTTTTATGATAAGATCAGAAAGAAGTTGTCAACTAAATTTAATGATCTTGCAATACTCACATAATTCCTATGTAGAAGGATCACATATGAAATATAGAAGTAATAGAACATAACCCAATTTTTATACTAATGGTAATGAAATTTAACTTTTGTGATTGAAGATCTCTTGAAAAAAGATTTATGTGGATAATAAATAAGTCACATGTTAATCCCTCAACCCTATTTATTCCCTTGATAAGGTGTGTGAGAAAGTGCTAAATTATAGTATAAGAGGTTAAGTTTTAAAGTGTTTTAAATAATTCTCATAGCCCCTCAAAAGAGTAGTGTATAAAAAGCAATATATACTTGATTTTATTAGATAAGTAATATACACTTGATGATATTATATTTTTTTATGTTGAAATAAGGATGATGATATTATATATATGGTTGTCTAAGTATACCTAGTTTTATGAGATTATGGCTTAATCTTTAGAGCATTTATCAAATGCGTAATTAATTTAGTGCGAAACAACGATAATGACAAAGTTACATAGGTGAAATGTAATTTGTAGGATTCAAGAATACGCCATAGCTTAAATGAGTTATATAAGTTCATTTCATCATGATATTTTATATTTTCTCTAAAAATCTAATGAGTCATTCATAGTGTACGGGATATTAGTCGTGTTGGAAAAAGTACATCCATTGGGATTAACTCGGGATGGAATAAAAGTTTCTATAATTTTGAAATAAGGGAGAGATTTTTGGAAATTTATGTTATTTTAAAAACTAAAATGTATTTGATTCCAATAAATTTATACGACATAAATATTTCAAATTATTTTTAATTTGTTGTTATGTGAATGTATATAAATATTTTAAATGGTTTTAATAATTTTTCACGATATAAAACTATAATTGGCATGAGACAAAAATGAAGAGATAGAAAATTTTCTTATATTGTCTTTGCTAGTTTATCTCATTTTATTATAGTTCTAGTTAGTTAACTGAATTTCTATTTAGAATAATTTTTATAATATTACGAATCTGTACTTACGATTGAAATATTTTAGATACACTATGTCGTTGTACGACCTAGATTAAAAAAATTAATATTTCTTGGCTAATATTTCAAATTGTTTCAACATTTAATTTTACTCATAAGTAAAATTAAGAATATAGGAAATCAATTTTCCAGTCTCATTATAGGTCCTTAGCTCAATATCTACGCTTCGGATATATGTATGCATTATAGAGAATAGGGTAGGCTACCACAACAGGCTGTGTGTGGTGGGAAGAGGTGAGCGTGGAGAGGAGTTGGTAGGGTTTCAGGGATTTATATGTAATAATGACACCGAGTGTTTTAATATTGTTATTGCGGATGCTTGAGGTTTTTTTTTATTGAATTTTATTTTGCAACGAAGAAATTTTTGATGAGGAATTGGATTGCATTTTTCTACCTTGCAGGGAGTTTTACACTCGTATCTTGTAAATAATACTTATTATTAATAAGTAAAATTTATCTATAAAATTGAAGTATCGGAGAGAATCCCAATGATAACGAATTACAACTAAATTGAGCTAATTTGTTGGTGTATTCTTATAAAGATGTGGATACGAGTATACTTTAGTCAATTGGTCAATATTTAAGTGCACGACCGTGCATGTGCAAGAGTGATTTCTAGTTCTAACACCAACACGTGCCTGAATAAATGTGCTATTTCCTACGAACCTATCTACATGTTTATATATTTAAATATAACATCCTAAAACATAGAAAAAAAATCAGAAGAGAAATCTTTCCCATGCAACGTGACACCATCATCTTTAATCATCTCTAACCAGTGGGCACTGATTCACGTACGATAGACGTGAATAAATGAAAATTTTATAAAGATAGAAGTGAATTATATAAAAAGTTAATGTAGAAAATAGCAGAATCACAACAATTAAGATATATAAAGTCATATATTCGCTGTAAATAGAATTTGATCTGGTTACTTGACCTGTCTATAATTTGGTTGTTTTTTTAATATTTATGAAACATTAGTTTAAATGGATCTGCAGGATATAGTTCTGAGGATATAGTTCGTTACAGTTAGTTAGAAGTGTATCTCTGTAGCTTAAATTTATTGGACCAAACTTAAATGAGATAAGGAGAATTTGTAACTTTTCCACCTTCGTTCTATACCACATATTTTATTTTGGTGTAATTTTATGGCCATCTACGTAGCCATGACTTGATTTTTTTTATCTAGATTCAGAGATTGGTGTAATTCGATTAGTTGAAATTTTCTACCCTACTCTTAAGAGTGTTTAGTTTAGGTCATCTTAAAAAAGAGTTTAATTTAGGACACTGGTCAGTCCAACAATCCAGAGCTTTGACCGTGGGCCAGGTTTGGGCTTTTAGGCTGCAATTAAAACTTAACCGTGGGCCGTGCTTATTTTCGGCCCAGATAGATACGATTGCGGTTTTTTTTTGGACTGCTACAGTCTCGTGACCGGACCACAGTCCACAAGAATAATTTTGTATACAGTTTGAAGAACATGGCGCCACTTTTGGAGTAATAAAAATTCACTTGAGATCCCACAATTGCTTCACCTGAGTGCCTATCTAACTCACCATCCTCGTGTCGAAGGAGAGACTGCAATCTCCATAAAAATTTAAGGACCTCATCTTGTGTTGCTTCCTCGCAAGCATCCGAGATCAATGTATCCCTCTTGACCAAGTGCGTTTGCACTATCAAATCTTCAATAACAACCTCCATTGAAACATGTATAGTTATCAAAGTAAGACTAATTGTCTCCACATCTTTTATAATTTCACAAACAACTTTGTTAACCAACGATCTTTCCACATCATCAACAACTTTTTCTTGAGGAGTAGAAGCATGGACATTAACAACAGTCTCATTAACCTCAAGACCAACTTACGTTGCAAGAGGAAAGTAACTGACATTGTGTCCCCCTCATTGTTACTCACATTGTAATTTCCCCTACTACTCGCATCACATCAAATGCGTTAAAAACTGAGAAAGTAGAAACTTCACCGTCAAATGAAAGAGAGAAAGGCCTTGAAGCATCCACTACAAGAGGAGCAAGGCTCTAGATTGGTACAAGAGATGTTTTTTCATTGCCAAACTTTTGGCCCCTTACTAGCACATGCTACCTCCCTAAACACTAGGCTAAGCAAGAGTTGAACCCTCCACAACCTGCTTTTCTGGATCAATTTTTTGAAGCCTAGCATCATCAAGAGGGTGCATCTTACGACAAAAATCACTCGAATGTCCAGTGACTTGGTAATGTCCATAAAATTTTGAGAGTTCCTCAAACACAACCTTCACCATGCCATTTTCACTTTGCCCCTTCAACAAGACACTATCTTTACAAGGCTTTGACATATCCACCTTAAGCAAGACCCGAATTGTTGCACTATTAAACTCAGGTGCGGAGCAAGAAATTTTTTGGAATGAAGACATATATATATATATATATATATAATATTTCTTTTTTAATATTTAATTTCAATTTATAGATTAATTAATTTTTTAATGGGGTCAATTTTTTATTTTTAATGAGTACATACTAAATTATCAAATAAATAAAAAATTAAGTGAGATCAATTGAACCCATTTGTTACCATGTATCTCCTCCCTGATTAAATCTATAGAGCGCACTAGAACCTATACATATTGGCTTACCTATAGAAGCAGCAAGACCAAAAATAATATATCCTTAGAAACATGTTCGACACCAATTCCGTGAAGCTGAAATCCAAACCTTTGCATACACTTAGAGGTCACTCTAGCAGGCTTGAAAAAAAGGGTACCCATGGTTGTAAGAACAACCGTCCTTGAGAGAGCATCCATACTGATAACTTTCAAACTTCTTCCCGATTCCTTTTACCCTTAAAATCGAAACCAAATTAACCAAACCCGAGGGAGAGCAACTTCATGAAAAAGCATGCCATATTTAACTGATAAAGCTCCACAAGTTAAACATCGAACAAGGATGCGATCCTTAGGCATGATGAGCCTTCCAATAAGAGTACAATTTTCAAATTTCTCACAAGATCAGAACGATCATCATCCAAAATTACCATGCACTGATCCTCAATCACAATAGGTTTCACAAAATTACTATCACATGTCCAGTCTCTTGCGCCTAGTCCAACGCAATCTGCATATGAATGCGAGAGAGCGACGAGAAGTATACTAGAACTGCTTGATTCCGTCAATAAACAACTTTTGCCCATGGATTGCCCGACATGCACCGGAGCCCTGCCTGCTTGATAATATTAAATATTTTACTACACTCAATACTTCGGTAAGTGCGATTCGTCACTTTAGATTTCATGATTTTGTTTTGAGAAAATGTTGGTTTTCTCAGAATCAACAAATTTTTTAATCTTGGAATCTTATATATTTTATGCAAGTATTTTACAGAAATATTCTCTATTTTTTATTTAATTTAAATTGCTCAGATTGTCATATTATAACTGTGAACTTATGATACATGCTTATTGTAACTTATTGATTATGAAAATGGCAACCATATATTATAATTGTTTGGATCCTTAACTCATTATCTTAAGGTAGTATTAAGATGGGCTTTATATTAGCAATTGGAGTTTGATTAAGTTTTGGATGCACTGAACCACCGGATCGAACCGCCATCGGTTGTTCCATAAAAATACAATCCGTAACTGATACTTTAAAAAATGGTCCCTATACGGTAATATGAACTGTCATTTTCGTAACAACCGCACGGCCAATAAGGTAGCACATCATTTCACTAAATTTTGTAGATTCACTTCTGATGATTTTTGCAGTGTGGATGTCCCTCCGAACGAACTCATTCCCCTCCTTGATGAGGACCGAAGGATGGACAACCAATCCATGACGAATTGATTAGTGTTTGCCTAGTTACTTGTCGGGTGGGTATTTTGTATAATAGGAAGTCCGATGGTAACTGGTTGGAATCATTTTGTTACAACAAGTGACTCTTGTACAACACTGTTAGCGCTAGAGCGATTTTTCGCGATGCACTCTTTTCCTTATCCGGGTTTCTCCTGTGAGGGCAGTTTTACCGAAAAAGTTTTTAACGAGGTCGGCGGCTGCAACTTCATATCTAGTACCAAGGGAGTTCACTATGTTGCGTGTCTTTGGTTGTTTTAGACTTCTTGGCCCCAGTCATGGTCGCCTAGCGCTCAAATTGTAACCCATCACAACTGTATCGATTCTCATGATCTGAATGAAGCTATTATTACCCCTCAAAAATAAAAATAAAAATCTGTCATTTTCGTAACAACCGCGGTTCCGTCGAATTTTCCCGGTCAGACTTAGTGGCTAATTCGGAATTGAAAAAAATATATTCCAAATCCTCACAACTTCTCGATATTGTCCAACTATTTTTAGTTCCAAATTTTCCTATTAGTTAGATTCCAAAATCTAGGGTGAACGAAGTCTTTTTCAGACTCATATTTAGTAATTTTCTATTACCTTTATATTTATATATTAAAATATTTATTAAAAAAGTATAAAATATAAGATTCGGCCAATAGTTGGATTGGTCCACCCGGAGGCAAAGGAGAAATTTCGGCCTTCGGGTAATTTTTTTTAAACACTGCTCTAGATAAATGAGCTCGAGCGACAAAAATGGTTTCATTTATTGCCAACGTCAAAGGAAAGTAAGTCACGTTAAAGTATGTTGTTGTTGTTGATGAAATCACGTTAAAGTATATATTTTTTTTTATTTAATCACGTTAAAGTATGTTGACTACAATACTCAAAAAACCTAGCCGCTTCTCTCTCAAAAAAAAACCTAGCCACTTCTTAGCTTCGAGGTAAGGGGGGAGGCTCATATCGGGCTGGCCTCCCCCCTTGCTCTTCACTCTCCACGATGGGCTGATCCTCGACTTCCACGACTCCTTGAGAATACTGTTCACCGTTTGTTTTTGTTTTTCTTTCTATTTATTTTGTCCTGTTTCTTCCGTTGAATACCGGAGTGAGTCTCTCCTTGTGAGAGTTTTCGTTTCCCCTAGTGAGAGTTTGTTTTGGTTATTTGTTATTTTTTGAGTTGTTTTAATTCTATTTGGATCTCTACTTTTGTTTAGTTCTATGGTATACTGCATGGTCACTACTGAAAAATTACTCTATTTCTGGAAGAGATCTTCGCGAAAGATGGATTACCGCTCTTATCCATGGCCAGATCCAGATAGAGAAGTACCATAGCAAAGGGGCTGAAGTACTTTTATTGTTTTTTCATAGCTGCACTTTGTAGATGCCGGATGACTTATTATCAATGAATGAAGTTTATTATTCTAAAAAAAAAAGTATGTTGACTACAATAATAATATAGAAATTGAGATCTGCTCAAAGTCTGTCCGTGACTATCCATCCTAAATTAGTTAATAAAATTTTTTTTTGCGGTTTACGTCACTTGTGTGATGTCATCTCTTGATCTCTTCCTCTCACCGAGCAACTTTCCACTATAAAAGTGAACAGAGGGTCACTGTTTCTCACCAACATTTCCCCATTTCCTTGTTTCCTAATTGGTAACGAGAATCAGTGTAGTAAGTTGGCTACAAAAATGGCTTCCTTTAAAACATGGCTTCTCTTGGTTTGCACCCTTTTTGCAATTTTCTTTGTAGCTTTAGCTGAAGTTTCTACTCAGAAGAACGGTAGGGGGTTACTCAGTTCTTTAGCTTTGTATTCTTTGATACCATCATATACGGATAAGTCATATTAATTTAAGTTTGAGTACAATACTATAAATTTTGGTGAGAATTATTATAGCAAATATTTAATATGTATACATTCTAAATTATTAAAATTTCAGATCCTCTTAATTAAACTAGAACTAAATCTTCTTTAAAAAAATTGCACTTAATTTTGGAATACTCTAATTAGCTTACTCTTGTTTTTGAATTTTACAATTAAGATAATGGTTCTTGTTTTTGAATTTTACAATTAAGATAATGGTTCTTAATTTAGACGTGACATTACTTTATCCATTAGATGTATTTTTCTGAGCTATAATCATACTTTCTCCTCAGTATTTCTATTCAAAGTTGTAATAGGGAACAGGTTGTCCTAAACTGCAAAAAACATGTGCCTTTGTAAAGCAAATTGCGTAGTCCAATGCTAATTCACTACCATTATATATTTTACTCTCTTTATTCATGACTTTCATATATTTTCGTCATATTAACTTGTTGAATAATATCGTTTTTTTTTCGCTGCTGCCTTCTTCAAAATATACATGTTCCAAAGGTACATCCCTAATGAATAACACGAGGTCTACTAGGAATAAATAGTTTTCACATACTAGACTCGGAACTATTTAACTTCAAATATCCATAAACAAACAATTAATTCTGATGGACTACAATATAATTTTAACATTATTATAAATACTAAATATACAATGGTTTTAGGGGAAGGCAAAGTGGACAATGGAGTTGAAGAGAGCAAGGACCCAAGCGATGGCGTGCCTGGTTACTGGAGAGGTGGCAACCCTAGAGAAGGTGGTGTGCCTGGCTACGGGAGCGGAAGCGACGGTGGCGTGCCTGGCTATGGGAGCGGCGGAGACGGTGGTGTGCCTGGCTACGGGAGCGGTGGCAACCCTGGAGGAGGTGGTTGGCCTTAGCTACGACAGCCGTGGCTAAAAGAATTTATTAAATTATGGATGTAAAAAATCACATATATAAAAGTTCAAAATGTTTGTTATGTGCAAGTTGTTACAATTGTAGTTTCGTAACGTTGATGTAATTTCGGGATTTCTGGACATGGGTGTGCATGCATTCTGATGAATAAGGTGTACGTTTCAATGAGCAATTACTTTGTGTTGTTGCTCAGTGGACATGTCGTTGGTTTCCAAAAATGAATAAATATTGTGATGTTTAGTTTGTGATATTATGTTGTCAATTTTGGTTCTTACCCAAAGCGAATGTATGTGTAATATACATACTAAAATAATAGTGAAAAAAAAATGGATCCATGCCTCATGACCAGTCAAATACAGGCATTGATTTAAGCGAATTCTTAGTTTCATTCAAGTTGGAGGTAAATCAAAGAATACTTCTAGTGATAACAATCGGGGTTGGAATGAGGTGGAGCGTGATTTTTTAGACAAAAATATTTACTTGTAAAATGGAAAAATTTTATTTGGTACTAGTTGATTTCATGTTTTCAAAAAATAAACTTGTAATTTCAAAGTGAGAATTCAGTCTCACGTGGTTTACACTTTTTTCTCAGACAAGTTTGAATTGGTCGGCCAACAAGAGTTTGACACACAATCAGTGGCGGAGGAAAGTGCATAATAGTGGGGTCAATTGTTCTAACTTAAAAAAATTGTTTGATAATTCATTATATTTTTTATATATATCTCCCATTTAAATTAAAAATTAATCACATTAGAAATTAAAATTAAAATTAAAAAAATTTAAGTATTGATCACACTCGTCAAAATTTCTGGCTCTGACCTGCACACAATCATTGTTAAGAATGCATGGCGGATGTGTGGCAACCTAATGGATTTACTTTGATGACGTGTACATGATAAATTATTGAAATAGACCCAACATTTTCAATAGTTTAAAATCTCGTCCTTCCCAAGAACATACTCCGTCAAAGGTTTGAAATATCACTCTACAATGTTTAGAAGATGCAGGTTAATCATATCAAATTAATAACATATTTATACTATTAAATAGTTTGAAAATAGAGAAGAAAAAAGAGTTAACATCCCCTCTATCTTCCTCTCTACCTACCTCTGTCGCCCAGGATCAGTTAAGTGGAACAATGAAGCTCAATCTCAATGGCAGCCTCAGTGAAAGCAAGGAAAGAGGAACATATAACCCATTCGACATCACATCCACCTATAATGTCAACCGCTGAGCTCTCAATTACGAAAATTCCCAAAATGCTTTCTTTAAATAAACCCTAGAGAGAAGTAGGGGCAGCGGCGGCGGGCAATGGCAAAGAGAGAAGGTTGAGAAGGTGGAGTTCTTCGGATCAAAGACGGTTGCGCGGATTCATCCTTTCTCAATTATGAAAGTATGTGAAGCCGAACCTAAATCCATACCTTCTAACTATAGTTTGGATAATCCGAATCTGAACTAAAAATTATTCGAATCTGAATATAAAAAAATTTGGATTCGGATTCGATTCCTATCTATATGTTTATATATTTAAATCCAATTGAGTCAAATATTTTTATAACTAAAATCACTTACAGCCTTGGGTAGGATCTCTTACTTTTCAAAATCACATCAGTTCTAATGATTTGGAATGCCGTAATTAGAAAGATGAGATGCTACTGGCGCATCACTGTCTTTCTAAAATCACGTTTACAGCCTTGAGTACGTACTCGATCCTACCTTACAAAAATGATGTCTAATTATAAGGATCTAAGTGAGTACGTACTCAATTAATGGATATAAGATATTAATGCAATTTTTTAAGATATCTTATAGCACTAACGCAATCTTTTCCCAGAAAATAATGCAGTTGATCACCACAACTAGAAAATTGGCAATAATACTGAGGTATTTTAGTGCTGATGTCCTAGTGTGATTTTGGTGTAATAGGGGATTCTTTGGAAACGACCCTGGTATTTTCGTGGAGGTGGTTTCTTGGAAAATATAATTAGATAGCTTTTTATTATAATTTGTATAATATATGTTCATCTAGTATTTTAATTGAGGTGCTCGATGCATAACTATCTTGGTTGATTTTTTTAGGAGTGATAAAAGTGTTTACTTACATAATTGGCAATGATCATGGACCGGAAAGGTGATGGCGATTAAGTACGTATTCAACCTTGGCGGGACCAGAAATTTTGGTCATTTGATAATTTTCAATTATATGATTTTTTTTTTCCTCAAAAAAATATTATATGATAATTTTTTAACATTTTGACTTTTGTGTGGAATAATTTTCATTATGTGCAGGTACATACATAAGCTGAATTGGGATTAATTATCACCGAAATCAATTGCAAAGTCTGTTTTAATGGAAAAATAATTCCTTTCCTAGAGTGTCATTTTCCTTGAAACAAACAAAGAAAAAGTGCAAATAAGTATTATGTAATTTCACATTTTATCATCTAGTTTTAAATTTTCATTTTCAAGCCCTTTGAGTTTTTTATACATGTCCCAGTTTCCGCAACCTGGGTTGCTCTCCGTCACGTGTCTGTCCAAAATGATGTGCTATATCACAAATTATTAAAATATTCCCAACTTCGAAATAACAATTTGTTTTAAAAACAAACTAAAAAAACTGCTAAATCAAATCAACAAAAATCAACACCATGAACCTATTTTCAACTCGATCCCTAGTCCCTACTAAAGCTTAACCAGGTTCTTTGTGAAATGGCCCAACCAATCGAATATAAAACAAATAGTTGGGTTCACCAGTGATTTTGTTTTTAGTTTTCCGACGGTGAAAATCCACACTACGGTTAAGGAAACCCAACGATAATGAACCCAGCTACAAGAACACCGATACGATTCATCATCTTCGCCCTTCCGATGGGTTTTTTGGACTTTAGACAACGCATGAAGGCTTATCGACAACGAGTACGAAGGATACGATGCCTGGATCTTGGATGAAGACGATGCCTGGTCTCTTCCTCTTCCACCTGGATTTAAAAAATATGATTTTTTTTATTATTTCAAAGTTGAGATCAATTTGGTAATTTATATCATGACTTATTATCTCAACTTAAATAACTCGACTGTTCACGTCAACCAACAAACAAGGCCGTTTAGGAGAATGCAGAACCAACGTCGATCGACAAGTGGCCGAGAAGTCTAAAAATCTTGTAATCCAATAATACAAAATGATATAAATACTTAAGGACATTTAAAATCAAAATCATGGCCTAACCTTAATTAATCATGGCCTGAATCCAATGCCATTTATTTTAGTGTCTCTATTTAAGAAGTTCTTGTATTTTGGTCAAATTAACTGCATTATATCATGCATTGGTCCAAATGTACTTACTCTAAACGTAATCTGAGCTGTAAATATGGTATATATTCATTGTATCCTAAACGTATCTTATTCATTGTTTTAAAATATTAGATTGAATATACAAGCTCGATCTTAAACAAATCTGCTCTAATTTTCTTAAACGTAATTTAAAATGTTGACATTTTTAGTTACACTGTTCATGATCTGTAAATATGGTATATATTCATTGTTTTAAAATATTAAATTGAATATACAAATTCTAACATTGTACAATAATTGATTAAATCCTTTATTATCAAACTTTAGACGGAACGGGATAAATTATTTATGAATCTTGAGAATCGCCTTATTTATTATGTTTTAATAATTTAGTAATAAATCTTTTCTATTTTCAATGTCGAGAAAATATCTTATGCAACACAACATATATATTCATGGTTAATTATGAAAATTGTAATCTAAAAAAATTATCATAGAAATAGTGTTTACGAAAGAAAAAAATAACCGAAATTTTTTTTCCAATAACATGGATTAAGATACGAAAAAGTTGTGGGGGGGGGGAGGAGGGGGGGGGCGGGGGGGGGGGGGGGGGGGGGGCCGCGGGCGCAGTGGGGGGGTCTCGGATCCGCAGGGGGGGGGGGTGGGGGGGCGGCGTCAAATCGGGCGGCGGGGGCGTCGAATTGAGGTTTGGGGGATGTGAAAAAAAAAGTAATAGTTATAAAAAAGAAAACAAGTCTTTGGAAAGAAATTATTGACTGGATTATGAAAAAAATTTAGTCACCTTTAATTTTTTTGTGACTTAAAATTTTTTTAAGTGTAGATTAATTTAGTAATAAAATTTTTTATAGTATTTTTTTCGTAATTTGTTTATAGAAAATGGGCTTACGATTAAGGCAAACAATTTTATTTTTGAGAAGTAGCTTAGACCACTCGTAACGGTGGAGTCGTGCAACCCCGGACTGCCACGTAGCGACTCTCCAGTGGGCGAGGAGCTCCCTGTCTTTGCGCCAAGTTGGCGCCCTGGTCGACGCGCCCCGCGTTGATTGGGACACGTTGGTTAGTAAGTTTTTTTTAAAAAAATTAAAAAAATCAGAAAAAATTTCTAAAAATTATTTTTTTAACATTTTACAATTTTATGTTCGAACAAAATATTTTTAAACATTTTGGATAACTTTCTTACAATTTTTTGTATCCAAATAACTAGACTTTTCGGGTTAAAAAAATTATGTACTTTGATGTAAATTATGTAATTTGAGATAAATTATAAAATTTGATGTACTTATGTGATTAAAACAATTTATGTATACATGTATTTATGTATCTTAAATACCTTAAACCCTTACCCTAACTCTAAAACTTTAAACCTTAACCTGACCCTAAAACCCTAACCATAAACTTATATATCTAAACTTTAAATTCTTTGTAATTGGAATTATTTATAAGTAATTTTTTTTGAAAAATTCTTATTTGGTTGGTTCGAGATAATATTCAAGTTATTACACCTTGCTAAATTTAAAGAAACTGAGCTAAAAAAAAGTTGGCATGGACTAGGGACGTAACACTATAGCGAGGACACTACTGTGGGCTGAAAAGAGGCATTGCTAATGTGGAGCAAGGGCACGACACTGTAGTGGGGGTGATCACGGGGCGGGTAGTGTTACAGCCTATATTAAATAATCAAGTTATAATATAGAGAAATAAATACACAACAAAAAATATGGATACATCGAACGAACAAAAATAGAAAACCAAACCGACGATTACAAAGTGGCATTGGCGAAAGTACGAAAGGTGGACGAGAAGTTACGAGAGCTGACGTCCAAGGTGAAAAGCTATCAAGACAAACATCGGCTAATAACTACAAGAAATCTTGTGGGCATTTGAAGGCATCAAAGATACACTCAAATGAGAGCCAAGGTCAAATAAATTCAACCAAGACAAATTTATTCACCTGCAACAACCGGAAAGACATCGAGATCTGAACGGACCTCGGAATAGAGTCCCAACAAAAGATTAAAGGACAACAAAAATACATGAAACAAAGGCACTGAGCCAAAAATCTACCAAACATGACTACATTTGGGCTAAACATCCAACAATAAGATAAACACATAAAAAGGATAAGACATATACAATCTAAAGCAACAAGAGAAGAGGAAAAAGCATAAACTAGAATAGAAATATACCAGAGGGTGATCTACAAAGACCAACCCCTCCGATCACCATAAATGACTACCTCGGGGGTGGCTGGTGGTTGGGCCAATAGTTGTGATCAAACAGAACCAACAAACACAGGGAAACTGGTTGCTACAAGCTTCTTCCTTGGCTAGACGATGATGATCGAATTGGGGTCGAGTAAAGAGTAGGAACCCGAGAAGAGATGGAAAAATAGAGCCTTAGACGGTGGATTCTCTGACGACTAGACTTCGGTTAGTGGAGCCACGAAAAGCTGGATGACTAGAGCACTAGAAGACAGATCTGTAAGGATTTGACTTCCTAGTCATGGATCTACTTAAAGGGTGGTGATATTGTCAAGATCGAGCCAGATGGTTGAGGGTGGAGAAAGAAGGTGGAGGGTAGAGGAGGATGGAGGAAGGTGGAACATGGAAGTGGGGACAGAGGGAGAACCTAAAAACTTTAAGAAAAACTCCTAATTTGGGAAAGAGAATTTCTCTCTCAAAATGGAGAGATAAGTCTTAAGAAGTTTTTTTAGGGGAAGGTTATTAAGGATGCCAAAATTGGATTCTATTTTTATCTTGTTAATAATTTTGCAAGGGATAATTATGAGAATAATTAGGCAAGAATGTCCTATTTTTAATCTAATTTAGTACATGAAATGTTTTAGTTATGCATTAAAATTTGTTATTTGTACACTTTTCTTGTGTCTATTAACCGATATTTTTTTTGGTGGATAATAAAATTGATGTTCAAAACATATATTTTAGTTAATAAATGTCATTTTGAAATATATTATATTCAATATAAAAAAGGCAAATTACTCTCTAATCCCTAAATTTAATATGATTCTTCTATAGGGTCCCTCATTTCTCATAAATGAGTAATCCATCTCTGTTTTATGAGAAAATATTTCTTTGGGGTCCCCACCGACCAAATCATTATCTTTTTTTTATTTTTGACATTTGAAATGATTATTTTACCTTTAACAAAAAAGACAAAAGAGTCATTATTTTTGTCTTTTTGTAAAAAGGTAAAATAGTCATTTCACATGTCAAAAAATAAAAAAAATTGGCTGATTTGGTCGGTGGGGACCCGAGACCAATATTTTTTCAAAATACAGGGACGGCTAAATCGTTTATAAAAAAAGGACCAAATAAGAGAATTATGTTAAGATTAGGGACTAGAGGATAATTTGCCCATATAAAAATTATAATATTATACAATAATTGATTAAATTATTTATAAATCTAGAGAATTCGCTTAGTTATTATTTGAATTTTTTTTAAAATAAATCTTCTCGATTTTTCAATATCGAGAAAATATCTCACGCGATGCGACATACCTGCTTTTTTTTATTGACTATCGTGTCTACTTAATAAATGAATGGAATATGGGTCCGAGTAAGACAAAATATGAGATTGACTAGTCTACTCGTCAAAAAAGTACAGCCCACGTAATGAATGAGCTATTTAGAAAAATGGGCCATCAGGATTCAGGAGAACAATTTTGGGGGAGGGAATTTTGTTAAGGGGAAAGTTATTAAGATGCCGAAATTGGATTTTATTTTAACATCGTTGTTAATAATTTCGCACGGTTAAATTATGAGAATAATTAGGCGAGAATGTCCTATTTTTAATCTAATTTAGTTCATGAAATGTCTTAGTTATGTATTAAAATAGTTTATTTGTATAGTACTCCGGTGTCCTCAATATTTTTTGGTGAGTAATAAAATATTAGGCTCCAAAAATATATATTGTAATTAATAAAATATCATTTCGGCGTCCTTCCAGTGGGCAATTCTCCACTATAAAAGGGCTTAAAGGCTCACTATTTGTCACTAAAACTTCTCCAATTCTCTTGTTTAATAATTGGGAAAGACAATCGGTTTAGTGCGTTGGCTACAAAATGGCTTACATCAAAACGTGGCTCCGCTTGCTTTGCATCCTTTTTGCAGTTTTCCTTGTAGCTTCAGCTGAAGTTTCTACGAAGAAGAACGGTAAGGGCAAACTCATTTCTTTCGATTTTGTTTTTTCGTTTGATACCACCTAATATCAAAGTACTCAATATGGTAATTAATCTATATCTAAGTTGAATAGAATTTTGAATAGAAGCAAAAAAAAATTTTAAAAAATTTAATAATGTTATTTTTCAAATATCCCAAACTCGAAACACATTTGATTAAATTAGTACAATGCTTCTTTTTCAAAAATTGCCCTTTCTTTTCTAATACTCCAATTAGCCTAATCTTAATTAATATTTACAGTTACGATAATGATAATTATTCTTTGTTTAATCCAAAATCCACCATCGGTATATATCCAAACCGCAACGGCTATAAGAAGCTTAAAACATTCTCATTCTCGAAACTACTGCGATAATGACAACGATTCTTAATTATATGTAGTATGAGAGATTTAATACCGAAATTTCGTCAATTTCTTCTTATTAGGCCAGCATATCACAGGGTTAGTTTTTCTCTTGCCTTATTCCAAATGTATAATTTGGAAATGTACTTCACTAATTAGTCGGTATTATTTAATATATCAATAAAAGAAAATTTATTTTGGATGGACTAATAGATAATTTAAAATCGTAAGAAATGCTATAATGGTTTTAGAGGAAGGTAAAGTGCGCAACAGAGTTGAAGAGGACGGTAAACGGCGGTATGCCTAGCTACGGGAGCGGTGGCTACTATGGAGGAGGTAACTGCCAAAACGGATGCTGCGGTGATTACGCTGACGGAAGGTGTTTCATTCGTTACGAATTCACTAATTCGGGAACAAAATTGCACAAAGAATACAGATAAAAATTATAACGTGTTTCGCCATAATTTCTACATCTATGGAGAGAAAGGAGATTTTTTATTGATGGATATAAATCACAAAGTCATACATAACTCTAGCTAACATATCTTTATATAATAGATAATATATTGGAGTACAAAAAACCTATCTATGTCGAACTAAGAGTCCAAAACAGGAATTCAAACTAACTTCCTCAGACACCCCTCGCTTGTGCAAGGAAGTTAGCGTCCGCTACCTCCTTGCTTGTGCAAGGAAGCTAGCGTCTACCACCTTCTCTTGAGTTCTACCTCGGCGAGAAATCGTCTGTTGCAAATGACCATGAAGTTCTACCCAAAATTTAACAAACTCCAGTTTGACGAAGCACCGCCTCATCAAGAACTATGAGATCCTGCAAAACCAAGTTAACTCTACAAACTCCTCCAGGAACCGTAGATAACCGTCAATAATAAGACAATCTCAAATTTCTCACCTCCTTTTCTTCAATCATTTGGACTAGCCCCAAGTTTCAGCTTTTGAGTTTGCTTGACCTATTTCCTCTAATCTCCATTAAACTCCAATTAGCGAGTCCATCTATAAAAGTAATCTTGCGACCAATAGACAAACCCTCTATTATCGAGGCATCCCTATGCTCCACAACTTTGAACCACTTCTCTACTAGACCTCCTTACCTCAAACCAATGATACTTGTGATAGCATATAAAGGGCAGCATTTTGTTCTACCAAGTAGAACTCTCAACATGCTTCAAACTCTATCATTCAACCTTGAATGAGATACTCGATTTGCCCGAGATTTCATCAATCGCTTTGCATTCCCAATGCCAAACTTATCCAACACTTTTGATGTACACATCTTTTTAGACAACCATAGCAGGACCTAGCTAACAAAATTTCTATGAGACAACGATGACTCCTTGTCAATCATGCTTCTACAAAATATTCATAGTTTTCTATCCATGTCTCCACGAATTCCAACTCTACTCAAACTATTCATGTCAAGTTTTTTCTCCCTCATACAAACAACCTTCTATGAATTGAGCTCTTCTCCCTCTATCAAAATACAAGGATGTGACTTTACCTACAATAGTGTCCTTCACTAACCTATATGAATTTTTAACATAACTTTCACCTTTATTCATCACTATACATCCTTCTCCACCTCGATAACTTTGGAATATGTCTAATCCCACACAACTTTATCACAACACATCTCATATCTTCATTTGAATATTACTTATGCCAATAATCTTACAAGCAAAATAATCACCCACAGTCATCATACCTAAATTAATCAACTTGTAACTGTCGAACCACTTTCTTTAGGGCATTATGTGAAAGGAGTAAACACTATCCAAAATCTAGGAATTTCAATATTTTGGACCTAATAAAATAAAAAAATAGTCATCATCTGACCCATCCGAACATGAGACCATATTATGCTGATCCTTCCTTATGATATTGAGTTCTTCTTAGAAAATCTTTCTTCACATGTCCTTTTTCTTTGCACTCAAAGAAATTTTCTTCGAATCTTCTTTACCCTAACGTGGATCCTCTTCCATCTTTTGCTCCTTGATCACCATGGTTACCGCTCATAATTATCATTTCTATTCATGCATTCTAATTTTCATCCTTTGATAAAATCCTAGGAAAGCACTTAAGATATCATCTAACACCATTGACTCATTCTTCCAAGTTAGGGTTATAACCAAATTCTTGGAAGAAATCTGGTAAAGAATTCAGGAGCAATAATATCTTATCTTCTTCCTCGAACTTTATATCAACCTTTCTTAAGTTGCTATCAAGTTGACTGAAACCATTAATGTGTTGGCTAAAATCCAAGCCTTCCTTCATATTGAGTCCGTACAATCGTTGTTTAAGATAAAATTTGTTCGATTAAGACTTAGACATATACCTTACCTCTAATTTTTTCCATACAAGCAAATTGTTGCTATGTCCTTGGCCCCCATCTCCTTCCACTATTGTTCCTCCATCTTTTTGGATTTTGTCTTTAAGAGTACGATGACCATCTCTTATTGTAAAAAGAGATCCTTGACATGTTTTTGCCATAATCCAAAATTTGATTAACCATCAAACTTCACAAGAGCAAATATTACACATTGATCCACTATCCTCTGATATTTAATCTCTCATACTAGTTGTTAAAAATTAGCAAATTGAAAAATAAGATCGCTCAAAGAACACAAGCATAAGATATAAGTTGGCCTAATAACTACATCCATAGGAGAAAGGAGAATTTTTATTGATAGATACGAGTCACAAAATCATACATAACTCTAGCTAACATATCTTTATATAATAAACAACATCTTGAGGTACAAAAACTTATCTAGGTCGAACCACGGCACAACAAGCAATTGTTGAGCCTTCAAAAAATCAACTCCCTGGGACACCCGTCACTTGTTCAAGGTGGCTGGCATCTGCCACCCCTTCGCTTGTACAAAGAGGTTGGTTCCACCACCTTACTCAAATTGTTACAATATCCCAACATTATCTGATATAGCCAATGAGGTTCCTGATGTTGAATTCCAATAAGAGCCCTAAATTAAGTTGTGAAATTTTCGATTAGCTTAGGCTTTTAGACTGCAATTAAAACTTAACCATAGGCCGTGCTTATTTCCGGCCCAGACAGATATGATTGCGTTTTATTTTCTACTAGTACAGTCTCGTGACCAGACCGCAGTCCACAAGAATAATTTTTTATACAGTTTGAAGAACATGGCACCACTTTTGGAGTAATAAAAATTCACTTGAGATCCCACAATTGCTTCACCTGAGTGCCTATCTAACTCACCATTAGTTGGCACCTCATCGTTTGCTACCCATCCTCGTGTCGAAGGAGAGCCTGCAATCTCCATAAAAAATTTAAGGACCCCATCTCATGTTGCTTCCTCGCAAGCATCCAAGATCAATGTATCCTTCTTGACCTCGTGCGATTTGCACTATCAAATCTTCATTGAAACATGTATAGTTATCAAAGTAAGACTACTTGTCTCCACAACTTTTATAATTGCACTAACAACTTCGTTAACCAATGATCTTTCCACATCATTAACAACTTTTTCTTGAGGAGTAGAACATGGACATTAACAACAGTCTCATTAGCCTCAACACCAACTTCCATCACAAGAGGAAAGTAGCTGACATTGTATCCCCCTCATCTTTACCCACTTCCATAACAATTTTCCCTACTTCTCGCAACACATCAAATGCGTTGAAAACTGATAAGAGTAGAAACTTCACCAACAACTGAGAGAGAGGAAGGCATTGAAGCATCCACTAAAAGAGTAGCAATGCTCTAGTTAGGTACAAGAGATTTCTTATATTTTTAAATTTCTGCCTCTTACTAGCACATGCTACCTCCCTAACACTAGGCTAAGCAAGGATTGAACCCTACACAACCTGCTTTTTTGGAATAGTCTTGTAAGTCTAGCATCATCAAGAGGGTGCATCTTGTTACAAGAATCACTCAAATGTCTAGTGACTTGGCAATGTTAATAAAATTTTGAGAGTTCCTCAAAGACAACCTTTACATATTAGCTTACCTACAGAAGTAGCAAGACCAAAAATAATATATCCTTAGAAACATGTTCCACACCAATTCCTCGAAGCTGAATCCAAACCTTTACATACTTGGAGGTCACTCATACTTAAATGTCCCACTTCCGACAACCTCGGTAGCTCTCTCTCTCATTTATCTGTCCAAATGAGCTTCACGTGCTCTCGCTTGTTGGCTAACATGGAATAGGATACCCTGGGAACTAAGAAAAGTTGTCCCTAAATAGGGACAAAGATTCCGGCCATTAAATTAGAATATATTCTAAAAGATTCTGATCTAATGGATATTAATCATGTCATGCCCTAGAAATAGGTGCAACAATTGCCTTTATTACGAAACAAAAACAAACAATCTGAAATCTGATTTAATACAAAATGAAAACATCCAATCTGAAATCCGAGTTCAGAATAACAAAACAAAAAGGTTAAGGATGATGTATGCATGCAGTTCTCATAAACTGTAATCTCTACTCTCATCCCGACTCCCCAACATCTGTACATACGTAAGGAAACAACTATGGTGAGTCATAAACTTAGTAAGATACCCTACAACAATTCACGTAAATCAACCAACATCCAAGCATAGCAATTCACGTAACATTTCATCATTACACATAACAATCACAATTACGAAACTTCGGAGTCCATTCTCATCATGTTGGGATCCTCGTGGGGCACAGATAAATACCCAAACCATTCCTGCTAGGTAGACCCACTAGACAGAAGGGTATCCCCTCTATGAGTCCAGAAAGTCCACTCACTCTCTATCAATTTGATCACACATACCTCAGGTTACCTGGTAGCCCCTTAAACGATATGTGTGAACTGCATAGCCCACTTGGTATGGGACCATCCCGCATATTATCATTCTTATCAATCATAAATCCAAATCCACAATCATAAGTACAAATTCACAATCAATAATCTGAATACAATTCTACAATTTCAAATCAATATTCAATAATTCAAATTCATTTCCAGTGATCCAAATTAGAATTCAACACTCACAGACAATTTAGCAATTTTGCATCACAACACATCTCAATAAATGACCATAATCTGAAATACGAAAATTTACACGCAGAGTAACATATCAATCAAGTACAAGGACAAAATTCACTTACCTTCAATTAGTTCTTAATTTCACATCCTAGACTCGTCCCTCCCCTCTTTCATTTACGATGGCCTAAATAGAATCAAGTTAATCTCTATAGGGGATTTCATAATCTAAGTCGGATAGCTAAATGGCGAGGCTTACACTACAAATCTGAAATCCTTGCCTTGATTCTCTGAGAGTTCTGGATTAATAAGATTGTTCTTCTCACCTGAAAACAATATATGTAAGTCCTCTCTAATATATACTATCTCAAGTAAAGGGTAGAGAGGCTAGAATCTTACCCGCCAGTTCTAGTAGGGTCGTTTTCTCGCCGTCCATTCTTCCTTGGTCCCCTTCCGTTTGGCTCGCCTTTTCTCCTTCACAGAGAAGAGAATTTTGTGAGTCTCTTTGGTAACCCTAGTTTTTTCCTAACAGTTAAGGTTATATAGTGGCAATTTACCAACCACTCCCCAAATAGTAGAAAGTATCAATAAGGGTTATTAACTTCAAACACTTATCAAATAACTTCCATGCGGTTCTTACAAATCATCAAGGGCATTTATGACTTTAGCCCAAATCTAATAAACCCAATAATTAATGATTTCTTCTTTTTAGGTGAATTATCATTAAATATTTATTTTTTTAACCGAGCATTTAATAGCTTCCTTCTTTTAGAGTAATTATCATTGGATATTTATTTTTTTAAAACTCCAACATTTAATAACTTTCTTCTTTTTAGCACAAGTATCATTAAATATCCCGTATTTTAAGGAAAATTTAAAATTAAACTCATAATTTATGGTAATTAATTATACCAATAATTTTCTATTATCAAACAAATAATTGATAGCAAAAAATTAAAACTAACTTTAGGTAGTCAGCGTTTAAAAAATTTACATGCGAAATACTTTTAAACAATTGATAACCAGTAAAATAGGACTTTGAACTAGTAAAGTAGGAAAATGAACTAGTAATGTAGGACTTTGAACTAGTAAAATAGGACTTTGAACCAGTAAAGTCTGAACCCGTAAAGTGGAACTTTGAACCAGTAAAGTAGAATTTTGAACCAGTAAATTAGAACTTTAAACTAGTAAAGTAGGAAAATGAATCAGTAAAGTAAGACTTTGAACGAGTAAAATAGGACTTTGAACTAGCAAAGTAGGACTCTGAACCAATAAAGTAGAATTTTGAACCAGTAATGTAGGATTTTGAACCAGTAAAGTAGGACTTTGAACTAGTAAAGTAGGACTTTGAACCAGTAAAGTAAGAAAATGAACCAGTAAAGTAGGACATTGAACCAGTAAATTAGGACTCTAAAATAGTAAAGTAGAAATTTGAATCAGTAACGTTGAACTTTGAACTAGTAAAGTAGGAAAATGAACCACTACGTAGGACTTTGTACCAGTAAAGTAAGAAAATGAACCAGTAAAGTAAGACTTTGAAACTAGTAAAGTAGTACTTTAATCGTATTTAGAACTAATGACGGCTCAAAATAAAATTTTAGAAAAAAAATGTATTTATTGAAGAGAGAATATAGGTTATTAATGGGATTGCGGTAGATTAGGTAGTGTGATTATGTTAAATATTAATTAAATGGGGTGGTTATTAATACAAAAAGAAAATACCTGTTGACTATATTAACCTTGTCCCTAAATAGGGACAAGTTAATTGTGCCAGGTTATCCACTCTCTTAGGTAGTGCAATTATTTAAATTAATATGACGTGATATATCACAAATTATTAAAATATTATCAACTTCGAAATAGCAAATTATTTCAAAAACCAGACGAATACACTAATTATAGTGCCCTAAAGTGCAATTAACCAACATTTTTTTTATCATCACTTCCACAACGCAACAGGAGCCGTAACCACCTTAAAATTAAAACGTGTGTTTTTAAAATTTCAAATGAAAATTTCACCCTTCCAATAAAAAGTTTTAAAAAATAGTTATTGCTAGGATTCCATTAATCTTCTTCGATGAAACCACCTTCCAGAACCAGAAATCGCCGCAACCTAATCCAAATCGCAAAAACAAATAATAGCAGCACCCAAATCCAAAACAAAAATAAATATCAGGATCCGTCCCCGAGCCCATCTTCTCTATTCATCTTTCCTTGAGAATCAATCAATTATTGAAACAAACTAAAAAAACAGCTAAATCAAAACCAACAAAAGTTCTGAAGCCTGTTTTCAACTCCATCCCTACCAAAGCTTAACAAGGTTCTTTATGAAATGGCCCAACCAATTGAATATGAAACAAATAATTGGATTCACCAGTGATTTTGTTTTTGAGTTTTTCGACTGTAAAAATCCACACTACGATCAAGGAAATACAAGGATAACGAACCTAGCGACAAAACCACCGGTAGGATTTGTTGGAGAATTGGTTAATAACCAAGGAAAAAATGGTTAAATACAAATGAGTGTATTATGAGATCATGCCAAATAGTTTTGGTATTTGTGAGAGTAACAAATATTTGCGAAAACCAATTCTTGGTGTGAATGAAAAATTGGCTAAAAGGTGATATGCTTGTAACCCAAGTTCGGGGTTCGGGGTGCGGATGCGGGTTGTGGGTTTGTGGGAATTGTTCCAGGTTCCAGGGCCTTATCTTTTGGAATTGGGCCGGACCTGTTAAAGCGATTCCAATGACAACCTTGGCCTAGAGTCCAACAGGCCCATTGTCTGGAATACTAAGTGGAGATGAATGTGAACACGAATGTGGACACAAATCTATTCAATGCTGGACATTGAATGTGAGTCAGCCAATTGATGACGAGTGCATCTCCCAAATTTAAGGGTTAGTTAATGGCCCCAATAAATTTGGAAGTGACCGTTGGAGAGCCCAGGCTACCTATAAAAGGAGCCTTCCTCCTATATTCCAAATAATCCCAAACTGACATTCTTCCTAAGTTCTCTACTTCTCCCTCCCTAGCATAGCATTTCTTATTTGCACAAGTGTCGGAGTTCTAAGACCACTAAGAGTTCGAAAGGTGTACGAAAGTGCTTCCTTCCGTACACGTGATTGGGTGTTGTACCTTGGGAACTCTCTTACCCACGGAGGCTTGAAGCTATAAGGCGGGTAATAAGAGTTTAAGGGCACACGGTTAAACTATGACCTCGTCCAGGATTAAATCCAAAACTCGTGATATCGAGGAAGACTATCATCGAAGAATATAGACACGAGGAGGTGGCATTTTTACGGTTGTGCAAACCGTGTCGTATCGTAAGAATACCCTTCCCTAGCTTTTATGTTATATACTAATCTTTATATATATATATATATATATATATATATATATATATATATATATAT
>SOPF01032786.1:0-58192 GCA_012979155.1 Hypericum perforatum
CAATCTCAGGTCTGACATCACAAAAAATAAATAAATGAGAAAATCATATTACCTTGTCTTTCCATGATTTTATTTTCGACCTTTCCTTGGATTCTCTCGTATTGTTATAAATTGTTTAAAGGTAAAATTTTTGACCATAATACAAATGTGAGGGATATTTTTAGTGTTCGTGATCTACATATACGAGTAAAATAATTATAAATACAGTGCATTGCTAGACTCAGTTCAAACACTAAAAGTGTTTTTCACTAATATTTTAAATTCTTCCAACAATCTTATGAAGATTTAGCGTTGAAATTTTTAGTTATCTCACAACCAATTTAGAAATAGTTTTTGTTTGGAGTGTCAATGAGATCCTGGGAGGAAAACTGTTTTATGATAAGATCAGAAAGAAGTTGTCAACTAAATTTAATGATCTTGCAATACTCACATAATTCCTATGTAGAAGGATCACATATGAAATATAGAAGTAATAGAACATAACCCAATTTTTATACTAATGGTAATGAAATTTAACTTTTGTGATTGAAGATCTCTTGAAAAAAGATTTATGTGGATAATAAATAAGTCACATGTTAATCCCTCAACCCTATTTATTCCCTTGATAAGGTGTGTGAGAAAGTGCTAAATTATAGTATAAGAGGTTAAGTTTTAAAGTGTTTTAAATAATTCTCATAGCCCCTCAAAAGAGTAGTGTATAAAAAGCAATATATACTTGATTTTATTAGATAAGTAATATACACTTGATGATATTATATTTTTTTATGTTGAAATAAGGATGATGATATTATATATATGGTTGTCTAAGTATACCTAGTTTTATGAGATTATGGCTTAATCTTTAGAGCATTTATCAAATGCGTAATTAATTTAGTGCGAAACAACGATAATGACAAAGTTACATAGGTGAAATGTAATTTGTAGGATTCAAGAATACGCCATAGCTTAAATGAGTTATATAAGTTCATTTCATCATGATATTTTATATTTTCTCTAAAAATCTAATGAGTCATTCATAGTGTACGGGATATTAGTCGTGTTGGAAAAAGTACATCCATTGGGATTAACTCGGGATGGAATAAAAGTTTCTATAATTTTGAAATAAGGGAGAGATTTTTGGAAATTTATGTTATTTTAAAAACTAAAATGTATTTGATTCCAATAAATTTATACGACATAAATATTTCAAATTATTTTTAATTTGTTGTTATGTGAATGTATATAAATATTTTAAATGGTTTTAATAATTTTTCACGATATAAAACTATAATTGGCATGAGACAAAAATGAAGAGATAGAAAATTTTCTTATATTGTCTTTGCTAGTTTATCTCATTTTATTATAGTTCTAGTTAGTTAACTGAATTTCTATTTTGAATAATTTTTTTAATATTACGAATCTGTACTTACGATTGAAATATTTTAGATACACTATGTCGTTGTACGACCTAGATTAAAAAAATTAATATTTCTTGGCTAATATTTCAAATTGTTTCAACATTTAATTTTACTCATAAGTAAAATTAAGAATATAGGAAATCAATTTTCCAGTCTCATTATAGGTCCTTAGCTCAATATCTACGCTTCGGATATATGTATGCATTATAGAGAATAGGGTAGGCTACCACAACAGGCTGTGTGTGGTGGGAAGAGGTGAGCGTGGAGAGGAGTTGGTAGGGTTTCAGGGATTTATATGTAATAATGACACCGAGTGTTTTAATATTGTTATTGCGGATGCTTGAGGTTTTTTTTTATTGAATTTTATTTTGCAACGAAGAAATTTTTGATGAGGAATTGGATTGCATTTTTCTACCTTGCAGGGAGTTTTACACTCGTATCTTGTAAATAATACTTATTATTAATAAGTAAAATTTATCTATAAAATTGAAGTATCGGAGAGAATCCAAATGATAACGAATTACAACTAAATTGAGCTAATTTGTTGGTGTATTCTCATAAAGATGTGGATACGAGTATACTTTAGTCAATTGGTCAATATTTAAGTGCACGACCGTGCATGTGCAAGAGTGATTTCTAGTTCTAACACCAACACGTGCCTGAATAAATGTGCTATTTCCTACGAACCTATCTACATGTTTATATATTTAAATATAACATCCTAAAACATAGAAAAAAAATCAGAAGAGAAATCTTTCCCATGCAACGTGACACCATCATCTTTAATCATCTCTAACCAGTGGGCACTGATTCACGTACGATAGACGTGAATAAATGAAAATTTTATAAAGATAGAAGTGAATTATATAAAAAGTTAATGTAGAAAATAGCAGAATCACAACAATTAAGATATATAAAGTCATATATTCGCTGTAAATAGAATTTGATCTGGTTACTTGACCTGTCTATAATTTGGTTGTTTTTTAATATTTATGAAACATTAGTTTAAATGGATCTGCAGGATATAGTTCTGAGGATATAGTTCGTTACAGTTAGTTAGAAGTGTATCTCTGTAGCTTAAATTTATTGGACCAAACTTAAATGAGATAAGGAGAATTTGTAACTTTTCCACCTTCGTTCTATACCACATATTTTATTTTGGTGTAATTTTATGGCCATCTACGTAGCCATGACTTGATTTTTTTATCTAGATTCAGAGATTGGTGTAATTCGATTAGTTGAAATTTTCTACCCTACTCTTAAGAGTGTTTAGTTTAGGTCATCTTAAAAAAGAGTTTAATTTAGGACACTGGTCAGTCCAACAATCCAGAGCTTTGACCGTGGGCCAGGTTTGGGCTTTTAGGCTGCAATTAAAACTTAACCGTGGGCCGTGCTTATTTTCGGCCCAGATAGATACGATTGCGGTTTTTTTTTGGACTGCTACAGTCTCGTGACCGGACCACAGTCCACAAGAATAATTTTGTATACAGTTTGAAGAACATGGCGCCACTTTTGGAGTAATAAAAATTCACTTGAGATCCCACAATTGCTTCACCTGAGTGCCTATCTAACTCACCATCCTCGTGTCGAAGGAGAGACTGCAATCTCCATAAAAATTTAAGGACCTCATCTTGTGTTGCTTCCTCGCAAGCATCCGAGATCAATGTATCCCTCTTGACAAAGTGCGTTTGCACTATCAAATCTTCAATAACAACCTCCATTGAAACATGTATAGTTATCAAAGTAAGACTAATTGTCTCCACATCTTTTATAATTTCACAAACAACTTTGTTAACCAACGATCTTTCCACATCATCAACAACTTTTTCTTGAGGAGTAGAAGCATGGACATTAACAACAGTCTCATTAACCTCAAGACCAACTTACGTTGCAAGAGGAAAGTAACTGACATTGTGTCCCCCTCATTGTTACTCACATTGTAATTTCCCCTACTACTCGCATCACATCAAATGCGTTAAAAACTGAGAAAGTAGAAACTTCACCGTCAAATGAAAGAGAGAAAGGCCTTGAAGCATCCACTACAAGAGGAGCAAGGCTCTAGATTGGTACAAGAGATGTTTTTTCATTGCCAAACTTTTGGCCCCTTACTAGCACATGCTACCTCCCTAAACACTAGGCTAAGCAAGAGTTGAACCCTCCACAACCTGCTTTTCTGGATCAATTTTTTGAAGCCTAGCATCATCAAGAGGGTGCATCTTACGACAAAAATCACTCGAATGTCCAGTGACTTGGTAATGTCCATAAAATTTTGAGAGTTCCTCAAACACAACCTTCACCATGCCATTTTCACTTTGCCCCTTCAACAAGACACTATCTTTACAAGGCTTTGACATATCCACCTTAAGCAAGACCCGAATTGTTGCACTATTAAACTCAGGTGCGGAGCAAGAAATTTTTTGGAATGAAGACATATATATATATATATATATATATAATATTTGTTTTTTAATATTTAATTTCAATTTATAGGTTAATTAATTTTTTAATGGGGTCAATTTTTTATTTTTAATGAGTACATACTAAATTATCAAATAAATAAAAAATTAAGTGAGATCAATTGAACCCATTTGTTACCATGTATCTCCTCCCTGATTAAATCTATAGAGCGCACTAGAACCTATACATATTGGCTTACCTATAGAAGCAGCAAGACCAAAAATAATATATCCTTAGAAACATGTTCGACACCAATTCCGTGAAGCTGAAATCCAAACCTTTGCATACACTTAGAGGTCACTCTAGCAGGCTTGAAAAAAAGGGTACCCATGGTTGTAAGAACAACCGTCCTTGAGAGAGCATCCATACTGATAACTTTCAAACTTCTTCCCGATTCCTTTTACCCTTAAAATCGAAACCAAATTAACCAAACCCGAGGGAGAGCAACTTCATGAAAAAGCATGCCATATTTAACTGATAAAGCTCCACAAGTTAAACATCGAACAAGGATGCGATCCTTAGGCATGATGAGCCTTCCAATAAGAGTACAATTTTCAAATTTCTCACAAGATCAGAACGATCATCATCCAAAATTACCATGCACTGATCCTCAATCACAATAGGTTTCACAAAATTACTATCACATGTCCAGTCTCTTGCGCCTAGTCCAACGCAATCTGCATATGAATGCGAGAGAGCGACGAGAAGTATACTAGAACTGCTTGATTCCGTCAATAAACAACTTTTGCCCATGGATTGCCCGACATGCACCGGAGCCCTGCCTGCTTGATAATATTAAATATTTTACTACACTCAATACTTCGGTAAGTGCGATTCGTCACTTTAGATTTCATGATTTTGTTTTGAGAAAATGTTGGTTTTCTCAGAATCAACAAATTTTTTAATCTTGGAATCTTATATATTTTATGCAAGTATTTTACAGAAATATTCTCTATTTTTTATTTAATTTAAATTGCTCAGATTGTCATATTATAACTGTGAACTTATGATACATGCTTATTGTAACTTATTGATTATGAAAATGGCAACCATATATTATAATTTTTTGGATCCTTAACTCATTATCATAAGGTAGTATTAAGATGGGCTTTATATTAGCAACTGGAGTTTGATTAAGTTTTGGATGCATTGAACCACCGGATCGAACCGCCATCAGTTGTTCCATAAAAATACAATCCGTAACTGATACTTTAAAAAATGGTCCCAATACGGTAATATGAACTGTCATTTTCGTAACAACCGCACCGCCAATAAGGTAGCACATCATTTCACTAAATTCTGTAGATTCACTTCTGATGATTTTTGCAGTGTGGATGTCCCTCCGAACGAACTCATTCCCCTCCTTGATGAGGACCGAAGGATGGACAACCAATCCATGACGAATTGATTAGTGTTTGCCTAGTTACTTGTCGGGTGGGTATTTTGTATAATAGGAAGTCCGATGGTAACTGGTTGGAACCATTTTGTTACAACAAGTGACTCTTGTACAACACTGTTAGCGCTAGAGCGGTTTTTCGCGATGCACTCTTTTCCTTATCCGGGTGTCTCCTGTGAGGGCAGGTTTACCGAAAAAGTTTTTAACGAGGCCGGCGGCTGCAACTTTCATACCTAGTACGAAGGGAGTTCACTATGTTGCGTGTCTTTGGTTGTTTTAGACTTCTTGGCCCCAGTCATGGTCGCCTAGCGCTCAAGTTGTAACCCATCACAACTGTATCGATTCTCATGATCTAAATGAAGCTATTATTACCCCTCAAAAATAAAAAATAAAAAATCTGTCATTTTCGTAACAACAGCGGTTCCGTCGAATTTTCCAGGTCAGACTTAGTGGCTAATTCGGAATTGAAAAAAATATATTCCAAATCCTCACAACTTCTCGATATTGTCCAACTATTTTTAGTTCCAAATTTTCCTATTAGTTAGATTCCAAAATCTAGGGTGAACGAAGTCTTTTTCAGACTCATATTTAGTAATTTTCTATTACCTTTATATTTATATATTAAAATATTTATTAAAAAAGTATAAAATATAAGATTCGGCCAATAGTTGGATTGGTCCACCCGGAGGCAAAGGAGAAATTTCGGCCTTCGGGTAATTTTTTTTAAACACTGCTCTAGATAAATGAGCTCGAGCGACAAAAATGGTTTCATTTATTGCCAACGTCAAAGGAAAGCAAGTCACGTTAAAGTATGTTGTTGTTGTTGATGAAATCACGTTAAAGTATATTATTTATTTATTTATTTTTTTATTTTTTAACCACCGCATGTATGGTCTAGCGGTCAATGGGGTATGGCCTTAAGCATGAGGTGGGAGGTTCGAGCTCCGTAAGCCCCTTCCAAGAATCGGAATTGTGGAAACAATTTAACCCACAATTTTTTTAACCAAAAAAAAGTATATTTTTTTATTTAATCACGTTAAAGTATGTTGACTACAATAATAATATAGATGTTGGGCCAATTATTACAATAGACAAAATTAGGTTAAAAGTAAAATGCCAACTCCATATAAGTTAATTTTGGGTAAAAAGATGATTTGGACTAAATTGACATAAAGTAAAAAGTATGGATGAGTTGGCTTAATTGAACAGGGATTTATTCCCCTATAAAAGGGAACCTCTGTGACCATTTCGGGATAAGCCACTCAGAAATAACACTCAAAAATACGAAATTACGGTTTAGTACTGTCAATTTCGAGATATAAACAATTAAGGATATTCGTGGGAATTAGTCCTTCGATCCGAGAATTCGTGATCGGGATTCGACTTACACCTCGCCCACAACGTTCCTGGACCTTGTATGCACACGCTACAAGAGGTAATTCTATTTTAATTACCTTAATTTGTGATTAATTGTGCATGTGATTATTTGCGTAATTCATGTTAATTATGCCTATATAATCCAACAATAGAAATTGAGATCTGCTCAAAGTCTGCCCGTGACTATCCATCCTAAATTAGTTAATAAAAAATATTTTTTGCGGTTTACGTCACAGTAAGTTGGCTACAAAAATGGCTTCCTTTAAAACATGGCTTCTCTTGGTTTGCACCCTTTTTGCAATTTTCTTTGTAGCTTCAGCTGAAGTTTCTACTCAGAAGAACGGTAGGGGGTTACTCAGTTCTTTAGCTTTGTATTCTTTTTTTTTTTTATCAATAACGTTTTATAATAAATACCAAGTTGATACATACAAATCCAGCAGAAACCACGCAAGGTTTCAAACCAGGTCAAAACAGCTACTGCAAACCAAAAAGTCCCGCAAAGGGAAGGACTTGCAGCAACAGAAATCCAAAATTTGTACATGAGAAGTACCACAAATGCAAAAAGCATTGCAGCAGCCACGAAACAGAAACAAAGCAGCCGGGACCCCTATTGTAGGAAGTGGAAGAACTCCTACAGCTCTGCTGAATCCAGAAAGAGGAAGATGTCTTGATAACTTGTATCTCTCATTGTCTTAGCCCACCAAATCCACTCATTAACATGAAAGGTAATGGAATTCAAAATTTGCGCTCTATCACAGTTAGCATCATCGAAAATGGCTCAATTTCGCAGTAGCCAAATACCCCACATAATTGCTCCAAAGATCGCAAACCAAACTTTCTTTAGCATACCACCTTTCACCAATCCCATCCACGATGAAAGCGAACCTCCCAGCGAAGATCCCACACACCAACTCACTCTTAGCCTCTTTGCAAAAAAATTCCAGATTTTTCAAGAAATTTGACAATGTAGCATTAAATGATTGCTAGATTCATCCTCTATGCCGCATAGAGGACATAGACAATCCCACGCTTCAATTCTATTAGATCTGATCAATCGGTCTCTGGTTGGCAGCCTCCCTTGTAGAGCTACCCAGAGAAAGCACTCAACTTTCGACGGGATTAAGTTGGTCCATATTCGATTCAGCTCACCTGCCAAAGCAGTCACCACCCTGCCAGAATTGTTGTGATTATGCCTTAAAGATTTCACCGAAAAGATCCCATCCTTGTCCAGAGTCCACTCAATTGAGTCATTGGCAGCACTCGGACGAAAGTTAGCAAGTGATTGCAGGAGAGTGTACTCACTTTCTTCCTCCCAGGCACGCCTGGGTCTTGTCCACGTAAGCGACCACTCCCAATGATCATCAGAATAGGTTCCACATTCAGCAATACAAAGGTTCTTTTGTTGCGAGATGGAGAATAACCTGGGGTGTTTCTCCTTGAGGGGATTTCCATTTATCCAAGGGTCATGCCAAAAGAGAAATCTTGACCCATCTCCTACCTTCAATCTAGTCTTCACTCTTAGGATATTATAAAAATCTCCTTCAGCAGCCACTGCCAGAATTTCATTCCAAGGTCCATTCCCATAAGGCGCTGGAAAGGAGAATAAGCCAAGATCACTCCTGCTATGGATTGACAAAATAGTTCGAGCCCAATAAGCATCCTTGTTCACCATGAATCTCCATAACCACTTCACTAAAAGTAGTTTATTTTTCAACAGGAGATTTTCAATACCAAGACCTCCTAACTCTTTTGGGAGAGTAACCAACTCCCATTTCACTCTCGAAGTTCTCCTAAATTCTTCTCCCCCGGACCACAAGAAATGTCTTATTCTCTTCTCAATGGACTTTAGTACACCTAACGGCAGCTTGTAGATTGAAATGAAGTAGATAGGGATACAGGAGAGTACCGACTTGATCAATGTAACTCGACCACCGAAAGATAACAAGCTGCCTTTCCAGGAAGCTAACCTACTGTCAATGGCCTCTAGTACAAGCTTCCAGAATTTAATTCTCTTCATGTTACTTCCCACTGGAAGTCCTAAGTACTTCAATGGTAACATACCCCAATTGCAACCCCAAGTATCTAACGAATCTGACAACCTTTGTTCTGAGACATTCACACTATACATCATAGTCTTGGAAGGATTAAGTTCTAAGCCAGACACCATTCCGAATAAAATCAGAATATAGTGAAGATTAGATAGGCTGACCTCACTGTTTTCAGAGAAGAGAAGCGTATCGTCCGCGTATTGGATGATGCACTGCGAAAAGTCAGTAGGAAGGCGAACCCCTCTAACCAAACCTTGCCCCTCAGCCCTCCTGATCATCACTCTTAGGCCTTCCGCGGCGATGATAAAAAGGAAAGGAGACAGAGGGTCGCCCTATCTCAAGCCTCTCTTCAAATTAAAAAGTTCCGTAGGCGAACCATTAACTAGAATTGAAGCTGAGACATTACAGATACATCCTTTAATCCACCTTCTCCAAGAAGGCCCGAACCCCATTGAATCCATTGTTTCATCAAGATAATCCCAGTCAACACTATCGAACGCTTTTTTGAAGTCAAGTTTGATTAGAACACCTTCCCTTCTTGAGGTCTTCAAATAACCAATTATTTCATTTGCCATCATAATACAATCAGTAATATTCCTCCCTTTAAAGAAAGCAGTTTGTTCTTCTCCTACCACCTCGTGGATAACCGTCTTCAACCTATTTGCCATCACTTTCGCCACAATTTTGTATAGACAACCCACCAAACTAATTGGTCTGTAATTATTCAAATTGGCAGAACCCGCCACTTTTGGAATAAGTGTCATAAATGAGGAAGTAGCATGATTATGCAAATTCCCAGTTCTGAAAAAATTCCTGACAAAAGAAAGCGTGTCCTCACCCACAATATTCCATGCTGCCTTTATAAAATTCAAGTTGAACCCATCAGGTCCTGGTGCCTTGGCCCCCGAGCAATCCCAGACAGCATTTTTTATCTCCAAATCAGAGGGCATTGAATCAAGGAATTCCGCAGAGACCAGTTCCAGTTTACAAAAGAGATCGGAAGGTAGATGGGGTCGTACCCTCCCTTGCACAGTGAATTGTTTTGCAAAGAAATCTCTTATCGCTGTTTTGATAATAGGAGGATCATAAGAGATTGAATTATTGACCTTTAAACAGCGAATAGCATTGTAAGATCTACGAATAGTTGTTGAAGCGTGAAAAAACTTGGTGTTTCGATCTCCGTCCTTCCCCCATTGAAGCCTTGATTTTTGTTTCCACTTACTCTCCAATTGTCTCTGAGAGTTTGCTAACTCCCTTTTAGACCTTCTTAGTTCACTTGTATCCGCCTCAGATAAATCACCCTGATCACTAAGAATATCAAATCTGTGGATCTCCTCCTCTGCTTTTTTGACCCGCCCTTCAATTGAACCAAATACATCCCAATTCCACCTTTTGATCTTATCCTTGATCAACTTAAGCTTATGGACCATTTTCTGAGGACCAAACGTGGATGAGTTTAAATCAATCCACCACCCTTCTACTTGGCTAAGAAAGTCCGGGTGATCTAACCAGCAGTTAAGAAAACGAAACGGCCGAGGTCCCCAGTCCGTAGAGGAGAATTTTAGAATTATTGGATGATGATCAGAAAGAGCCTTCTACAAACCCAAGGACGACAGATCAGGGAATAATTGCAGCCACTCCTCAGAGACTAAAAAACGGTCCAGTTTGCTAGCTGAGTCGTTCCGTCTCCAGGTGAATCGAAGACCTTGCAAAGGCAAATCCCACAAATAGGACTCATCTATGAACCTCTTAAACTGCCTAGTGCTCAGTAAGTTCCTTTCGTTAATATTCTTTCTCTCCGACGCCATTTTAACCGCATTAAAATCTCCCCCAATAATCCATATGAAACCTAGGTTACATTCTTTGAAAGCCATCAACTCATCCCAAATAATCTGCTGCTCAACCGGTTCATGTTGTCCATATACATTTATGATGCCCACCCTAGTACCCGAATCAACGAGAATTCCCAAAGTTGCCAACCACCTATTAGCTTTATGAACCGACTCGCAAACGAAGAAATCAGGACACCAGATACTGATTAAGCCACCTGAATTCCCAATAGAAGGGATGTAATCCCAACCCATTTCCTCCCTTCTCCACATGCTTCTAATCGTAGGAATACTAATCATCTCCATTTTTGATTCCTGAATAAGAATAAAACCAATTTTATTGATACGTACCAGATTCTTCACCATCTTCCTTTTACGAGAGGAATTAGCCCCCCGAACATTCCATGTTGCAAGATTCATGGAAATTGGGAAGACTCCATCATTCTTCCTCGCACTAGAGCATCTTTCAGTTCGGCGATGATTTTTTCCTCCTCCTCGTCCCAGTTGATTCCTAGTCTCTTACCGATTTGTCTCGCTTTACTAGCTCTTGCCTCCAAAATTGCCGCGCTTGTTGACCTTTGAGGAGGACAGTCCTCATTTTGCCCAGATGTAGAAATATCATCTGACGGGGTTGCATGTGTTGGAGGAATACTGTCAGATGTAGAAATATCATCTGACAGTCCTCATTTTAGCTTTGTATTCTTTGATACCATCATATACGGATAAGTCATATTAATTTAAGTTTGAGTACAATACTATAAATTTTGGTGAGAATTATTATAACAAATATTTAATATGTATACATTCTATATTATTAAAATTTCAGATCCTCTTAATTAAACTAGAACTAAATCTTCTTTAAAAAGTTGCACTTAATTTTGGAATACTCTAATTAGCTTACTCTTGTTTTTGAATTTTACAATTAAGATAATGGTTCTTAATTTAGACGTGACATTAGTTTATCCATTAGATGTATTTTTCTGAGCTATAATCATACTTTCTCCTCAGTTGTAATAGGGAACTGGTTGTCCTAAACTGCAAAAAACATGTGCCTTTGTAAAGCAAATTGCGTAGTCCAATGCTAATTCACTACCATTATATATTTTACTCTCTTTATTCATGACTTTCATATATTTTCGTCATATTAACTTTTTGAATAGTATCGTTTTTTTTTTCGCTGCTGCCTTCTTCAAAATATACATGTTCCAAAGGTACATCCCTAATGAATAACACGAGGTCTACTAGGAATAGATAGTTTTCACATACTAGACTCGGAACTATTTAACTTCAAATATCCATAAACAAACAATTAATTCTGATGGACTACAATATAATTTTAACATTATTATAAATACTAAATATACAATGGTTTTAGGGGAAGGCAAAGTGGACAATGGAGTTGAAGAGAGCAAGGACCCAAGCGATGGCGTGCCTGGTTACTGGAGAGGTGGCAACCCTAGAGAAGGTGGTGTGCCTGGCTACGGGAGCGGAAGCGACGGTGGCGTGCCTGGCTATGGGAGCGGCGGAGACGGTGGTGTGCCTGGCTACGGGAGCGGTGGCAACCCTGGAGGAGGTGGTTGGCCTTAGCTACGACAGCCGTGGCTAAAAGAATTTATTAAATTATGGATGTAAAAAATCACATATATAAAAGTTTAAAATGTTTGTTATGTGCAAGTTGTTACAATTGTAGTTTCGTAACGTTGATGTAATTTCGGGATTTCTGGACATGGGTGTGCATGCATTCTGATGAATAAGGTGTACGTTTCAATGAGCAATTACTTTGTGTTGTTGCTCAGTGGACATGTCGTTGGTTTCCAAAAATGAATAAATATTGTGATGTTTAGTTTGTGATATTATGTTGTTAATTTTGGTTCTTACCCGAAGCGAATGTATGTGTAATATACATACTAAAACAATAGTGAAAATAAAAATGGATCCATGCCTCATGACCAGTCAAATACAGGGCATTGATTTAAGCGAATTCTTAGTTTCATTCAAGTTGGAGGTAAATCAAAGAATACTTCTAGTGATAACAATCGAGGTTGGAATGAGGTGGAGCGTGATTTTTTAGACAAAAATATTCACTTGTAAAATGGAAAATTTTTATTTGGTACTAGTTGATTTCATGTTTTCAAAAAATAAACTTGTAATTTCAAAGTGAGAATTCAGTCTCACGTGGTTTACACTTTTTTCTCAGACAAGTTCGAACTGGTCGGCCAACAAGAGTTTAATGAGTGGCGGAGGCAGGTGCATAATAGTGGGGTCAATTGCTCCAACTTAAAAAAAATTGTTTGATAATTCATTATATTTTTTATATATGTCTCCCATTTAAATTAAAAATTAATCACATTAAAAATTAAAATTAAAATTTAAAAAATTAAATATTGATCACACTCGTTAAAATTTTTGGCTCTGACCTGCACACAATCATTGTTAAGAATGCATGGCGGATGTGTGGCAACCTAATGGATTTACTTTGATGACGTGTACATGATAAATTATTGAAATAGACCCAACATTTTCAATAGTTTAATTTAAAATCTCGTCCTTCCCAACAACATACTCCGGCAAAGGTTTGAAATATCACTCTACAATGTTTAGAAGATGCAGGTTAATCATATCAAATTAATAACATATTTATACTATTAAATAGTTTGAAAATAGAGAAGAAAAAAGAGTTAACATCCCCTCTATCTTCCTCTCTACTTACCTCTGTCGCCCAGGATCAGTTAAGTGGAACAATGAACTCCACCAAAAAAAAAAAGTGGAACAATGAAGCTCAATCTCAATGGCAGCCTCAGTGAAAGCAAGGAAAGAGGAACATATAACCCATTCGACATCACATCCACCTATAATGTCAACCGCTGAGCTCTCAATTACGAAAATTCCCAAAATGCTTTCTTTAAATAAACCCCGGAGAGAAGTAGGGGCGGCGGCGGGCAATGGCAAAGAGAGAATGTTGAGAAGGTGGAGTTCTTCGGATCAAAGACGGTTGCGCAGATTCATCCTTTCTCAATTATGAAAGTATGTGAAGCCGAATCTAAATCCATACCTTCTAACTATAGTTTGGATAATCCGAATTTGAACTAAAAATTATTCAAATCTGAATATAAAAAAATTTGGATTCGGATTCGATTCCTATCTATATGTTTATATATTTAAATCCAATCGAGTCAAATATTTTTATAACTAAAATCACTTACAGCCTTGGGTAGGATCTCTTACTTTTCAAAATCACATCAGTTCTAATGATTTGGACTGCCGTAATTAGAAAGATGAGATGCTACTGGCGCATCACTGTCTTTCTAAAATCACGTTTACAGCCTTGAGTGCGTACTCGATCCTACCTTACAAAAATGATGTCTAATTATAAGGATCTAAGTGAGTACGTACTCAATTAATGGATATAAGATATTAATGCAATTTTTTAAGATATCATATAGCACTAACGCAATCTTTTCCCAGAAAATAATGCAGTTGATCACCACAACTAGAAAATTGGCAATAATACTGAGGTATTTTAGTGCTGATGTCCTAGTGTGATTTTGGTGTAATAGGGAATTCTTTGGAAATGACCCTGGTATTTTCGTGGAGGTGGTTTCTTGGAAAATATAATTAGATAGCTTTTTATTATAATTTGTATAATATATGTTCATTTAGTATTTTAATTGAGGTGCTCGATGCATAACTATCTTGGTTGATTTTTTTAGGAATGATAAAAGTGTTTACTTACAAAATTGGCAATGATCATGGACCGGAAAGGTGATGGCGATTAAGTACGTATTCAACCTTGGCGGGACCAGAAATTTTGGTCATTTGATAATTTTCAATTATATGATATTTTTTTTTCCTCAAAAAAAATTATATGATAATTTTTTAACATTTTGACTCTTGTGTGGAATAATTTTCATTATGTGCAGGTACATACATAAGCTGAATTGGGATTAATTATCACCGAAATCAATTGCAAAGTCTGTTTTAATGGAAAAATAATTCCTTTCCTAGAGTGTCATTTTCCTTGAAACAAACAAAGAAAAAGTGCAAATAAGTATTATGTAATTTCACATTTTATCATCTAGTTTTAAATTTTCATTTTCAAGCCCTTTGAGTTTTTTATACATGTCCCAGTTTCCGCAACCTGGGTTGCTCTCCGTCACGTGTCTGTCCAAATGAGCTCCACATGCTCTCGCTTGTTGGCTAACATAGGCAGTGCAATTGTTTAAGTTAATATGATGTGCTATATCACAAATTATTAAAATATTCCCAACTTCGAAATAACAATTTGTTTTAAAAACAGACTAAAAAAAACTGCTAAATCAAATCAACAAAAATCAACACCATGAACCTATTTTCAACTCGATCCCTAGTCCCTACTAAAGCTTAACCAGGTTCTTTGTGAAATGGCCCAACCAATCGAATATAAAACAAATAGTTGGGTTCACCAATGATTTTGTTTTTAATTAGTTTTCCGACGGCGAAAATCCACACTACGGTTAAGGAAACCCAACGATAACGAACCCAGCTACAAGAACACCGATACGATTCATCATCTTCGCCCTTCCGATGGGTTTTTTGGACTTTAGACAACGCATGAAGGCTTATCGACAACGAGTACGAAGGATACGATGCCTGGATCTTGGATGAAGACGATGCCTGGTCTCTTCCTCTTCCACCTGGATTTAAAAAATATGATTTTTTTTATTATTTCAAAGTTGAGATCAATTTGGTAATTTATATCATGACTTATTATCTCAACTTAAATAACTCGACTGTTCACGTCAACCAACAAACAAGGCCGTTTAGGAGAATGCAGAACCAACGTCGATCGACAAGTGGCCGAGAAGTCTAAAAATCTTGTAATCCAATAATACAAAATGATATAAATACTTAAGGACATTTAAAATCAAAATCATGGCCTAACCTTAATTAATCATGGCCTGAATCCAATGCCATTTATTTTAGTGTCTCTATTTAAGAAGTTCTTGTATTTTGGTCAAATTAACTGCATTATATCATGCATTGGTCCAAATGTACTTACTCTAAACGTAATCTGAGCTGTAAATATGGTATATATTCATTGTATCCTAAACGTATCTTATTCATTGTTTTAAAATATTAGATTGAATATACAAGCTCGATCTTAAACAAATCTGCTCTAATTTTCTTAAACGTAATTTAAAATGTTGACATTTTTAGTTACACTGTTCATGATCTGTAAATATGGTATATATTCATTGTTTTAAAATATTAAATTGAATATACAAATTCTAACATTGTACAATAATTGATTAAATCCTTTATTATCAAACTTTAGACGGAACGGGATAAATTATTTATGAATCTTGAGAATCGCCTTATTTATTATTTTTTAATAATTTAGTAATAAATCTTTTCTATTTTCAATGTCGAGAAAATATCTTATGCAACACAACATATATATTCATGGTTAATTATGAAAATTGTAATCTAAAAAAATTATCATAGAAATAGTGTTTACGAAAGAAAAAAATAACCGAAATTTTTTTTCCAATAACATGGATTAAGATACGAAAAAGTTGTGGGGGGGGGGAGGAGGGGGGGGGCGGGGGGGGGGGGGGGGGGGGGGCCGCGGGCGCAGTGGGGGGGTCTCGGATCCGCAGGGGGGGGGGGTGGGGGGGCGGCGTCAAATCGGGCGGCGGGGGCGTCGAATTGAGGTTTGGGGGATGTGAAAAAAAAAGTAATAGTTATAAAAAAGAAAACAAGTCTTTGGAAAGAAATTATTGACTGGATTATGAAAAAAATTTAGTCACCTTTAATTTTTTTGTGACTTAAAATTTTTTTAAGTGTAGATTAATTTAGTAATAAAATTTTTTATAGTATTTTTTTCGTAATTTGTTTATAGAAAATGGGCTTACGATTAAGGCAAACAATTTTATTTTTGAGAAGTAGCTTAGACCACTCGTAACGGTGGAGTCGTGCGACCCCGGACTGCCACGTAGCGACTCTCCAGTGGGCGAGGAGCTCCCTGTCTTTGCGCCAAGTTGGCGCCCTGGTCGACGCGCCCCGCGTTGATTGGGACACGTTGGTTAGTAAGTTTTTTTAAAAAAAATTAAAAAAATCAGAAAAAATTTCTAAAAATTATTTTTTTAACATTTTACAATTTTATGTTCGAACAAAATATTTTTAAACATTTTGGATAACTTTCTTACAATTTTTTTATCCAAATAACTAGACTTTTCGGGTTAAAAAAATTATGTACTTTGATGTAAATTATGTAATTTGAGATAAATTATAAAATTTGATGTACTTATGTGATTAAAACAATTTATGTATACATGTATTTATGTATCTAAAATACCTTAAACCCTTACCCTAACTCTAAAACTTTAAACCTTAACCTGACCCTAAAACCCTAACCATAAACTTATATATCTAAACTTTAAATTCTTTGTAATTGGAATTATTTATAAGTAATTTTTTTTTGAAAAATTCTTATTTGGTTGGTTCGAGATAATATTCAAGTTATTACACCTTGCTAAATTTAAAAAAACTGAGCTAAAAAAAAGTTGGCATGGACTAGGGACGTAACACTATAGCGAGGACACTACTGTGGGCTGAAAAGAGGCATTGCTAATGTGGAGCAAGGGCACGACACTGTAGTGGGGGTGGTCACGGGGCGGGTAGTGTTACAGCCTATATTAAATAATCAAGTTATAATATAGAGAAATAAATACACAACAAAAAATATGGATACATCGAACGAACAAAAATTGAAAACCAAACCGACGATTACAAAGTGGCATTGGCGAAAGTACGAAAGGTGGACGAGAAGTTACGAGAGCTGACGTCCAAGGTGAAAAGCTATCAAGACAAACATCGGCTAATAACTACAAGAAATCTTGTGGGCATTTGAAGGCATCAAAGATACACTCAAATAAGAGCCAAGGTCGAATAAATTCAACCAAGACAAATTTATTCACCTGCAACAACCGGAAAGACATCGAGATCTGAACGGACCTCGGAATAGAGTCCCAACAAAAGATTAAAGGACAACAAAAATACATGAAACAAAGGCACTGAGCCAAAAATCTACCAAACATGACTACATTTGGGCTAAACATCCAACAATAAGATAAACACATAAAAAGGATAAGACATATACAATCTAAAGCAACAAGAGAAGAGGAAAAAACATAAACTAGAATAGAAATATACCAGAGGGTGATCTACAAAGACCAACCCCTCCGGTCACCATAAATGACTACCTCGGGGTGGCTGGTGGTTGAGCCAATAGTTGTGATCAAACAGAACCAACAAACACAGGGAAACTGGTTGCTACAAGCTTCTTCCTTGGCTAGACGATGATGATCGAATTGGGGTCGAGTAAAGAGTAGGAACCCGAGAAGAGATGGAAAAATAGAGCCTTAGACGGTGGATTCTCTGACGACTAGACTTCGGATAGTGGAGCCACGAAAAGCTGGATGACTAGAGCACTAGAAGACAGATCTGTAAGGATTTGACTTCCTAGTCATGGATCTACTTAAAGGGTGGTGATATTGTCAAGATCGAGCCAGATGGTTGAGGGTGGAGAAAGAAGGTGGAGGGTAAAGGAGGATGGAGGAAGGTGGAACATGGAAGTGGGGACAGAGAGAGAACCTAAAAACTTTAAGAAAAACTCCTAATTTGGAAAAGAGAATTTCTCTCTCAAAATGGAGAGATAAGTCTTAAGAAGTTTTTTTAGGGGAAGGTTATTAAGGATGCCAAAATTGGATTCTATTTTTATCTTTTTAATAATTTTGCAAGGGATAATTATGAGAATAATTAGGCAAGAATGTCCTATTTTTAATCTAATTTAGTACATGAAATGTTTTAGTTATGCATTAAAATTTGTTATTTGTACACTTTTCTTGTGTCTATTAACCGATATTTTTTTTGGTGGATAATAAAATTGATGTTCAAAACATATATTTTAGTTAATAAATGTCATTTTGAAATATATTATATTCAATATAAAAAGGACAAATTACTCTCTAGTCCCTAAATTTAATATGATTCTTCTATAGGGTCCCTCATTTCTCATAAATGAGTAATCCATTTCTGTTTTATGAGAAAATATTTCTTTGGGGTTCCCACCGACCAAATCATTATCTTTTTTTTATTTTTGACATGTGAAATGATTATTTTACCTTTAACAAAAAGACAAAAGAGTCATTATTTTTGTCTTTTTGTAAAAAGGTAAAATAGTCATTTCACATGTCAAAAAATAAAAAAAATTGGCTGATTTGGTCGGTGGGGACCCGAGACCAATATTTTTTCAAAATACAAGGACGGCTAAATCGTTTATAAAAAAAGGACCAAATAAGAGAATTATGTTAAGATTAGGGACTAGAGGATAATTTGCCCATATAAAAATTATAATATTATACAATAATTGATTAAATTATTTATAAATCTAGAGAATTCGCTTAGTTATTATTTGAATTTTTTTTAAAATAAATCTTCTCGATTTTTCAATATCGAGAAAATATCTCACGCGATGCGACATACCTGCTTTTTTTTATTGACTATCGTGTCTACTTAATAAATGAATGGAATATGGGTCCGAGTAAGACAAAATATGAGATTGACTAGTCTACTCGTCAAAAAAGTACAGCCCACGTAATGAATGAGCTATTTAGAAAAATGGGCCATCAGGATTCAGGAGAACAATTTTGGGGGAGGGAATTTTGTTAAGGGGAAAGTTATTAAGATGCCGAAATTGGATTTTATTTTAACATCGTTGTTAATAATTTCGCACGGTTAAATTATGAGAATAATTAGGCGAGAATGTCCTATTTTTAATCTAATTTAGTTCATGAAATGTCTTAGTTATGTATTAAAATAGTTTATTTGTATAGTACTCCGGTGTCCTCAATATTTTTTGGTGAGTAATAAAATATTAGGCTCCAAAAATATATATTGTAATTAATAAAATATCATTTCGGCGTCCTTCCAGTGGGCAATTCTCCACTATAAAAGGGCTTAAAGGCTCACTATTTGTCACTAAAACTTCTCCAATTCTCTTGTTTAATAATTGGGAAAGACAATCGGTTTAGTGCGTTGGCTACAAAATGGCTTACATCAAAACGTGGCTCCGCTTGCTTTGCATCCTTTTTGCAGTTTTCCTTGTAGCTTCAGCTGAAGTTTCTACGAAGAAGAACGGTAAGGGCAAACTCATTTCTTTCGATTTTGTTTTTTCGTTTGATACCACCTAATATCAAAGTACTCAATATGGTAATTAATCTATATCTAAGTTGAATAGAATTTTGAATAGAAGCAAAAAAAAAATTTAAAAAATTTAATAATGTTATTTTTCAAATATCCCAAACTCGAAACACATTTGATTAAATTAGTACAATGCTTCTTTTTCAAAAATTGCCCTTTCTTTTCTAATACTCCAATTAGCCTAATCTTAATTAATATTTACAGTTACGATAATGATAATTATTCTTTGTTTAATCCAAAATCCACCATCGGTATATATCCAAACCGCAACGGCGATAAGAAGCTTAAAACATTCTCATTCTCGAAACTACTGCGATAATGACAACGATTCTTAATTATATGTAGTATCAGAGATTTAATACCGAAATTTCGTCAATTTCTTCTTATTAGGCCAGCATATCACAGGGTTAGTTTTTCTCTTGCCTTATTCCAAATGTATAATTTGGAAATGTACTTCACTAATTAGTCGGTATTATTTAATATATCAATAAAAGAAAATTTATTTTGGATGGACTAATAGATAATTTAAAATCGTAAGAAATGCTATAATGGTTTTAGAGGAAGGTAAAGTGCGCAACAGAGTTGAAGAGGACGGTAAACGGCGGTATGCCTAGCTACGGGAGCGGTGGCTACTATGGAGGAGGTAACTGCCAAAACGGATGCTGCGGTGATTACGCTGACGGAAGGTGTTTCATTCGTTACGAATTCACTAATTCGGGAACAAAATTGCACAAAGAATACAGATAAAAATTATAACGTGTTTCGCCATAATTTCTACATCTATGGAGAGAAAGGAGATTTTTTATTGATGGATATAAATCACAAAGTCATACATAACTCTAGCTAACATATCTTTATATAATAGATAATATATTGGAGTACAAAAAACCTATCTATGTCAAACTAAGAGTCCAAAACAGGAATTCAAACTAACTTCCTCAGACACCCCTCGCTTGTGCAAGGAAGTTAGCGTCCGCTACCTCCTTGCTTGTGCAAGGAAGCTAGCGTCTACCACCTTCTCTTGAGTTCTACCTCGGCGAGAAATCGTCTGTTGCAAATGACCATGAAGTTCTACCCAAAATTTAACAAACTCCAGTTTGACGAAGCACCGCCTCATCAAGAACTATGAGATCCTGCAAAACCAAGCTAACTCTACAAACTCCTCCAGGAACCGTAGATAACCGTCAATAATAAGACAATCTCAAATTTCTCACCTCCTTTTCTTCAATCACTTGGACTAGCCCCAAGTTTCAGCTTTTGAGTTTGCTTGACCTATTTCCTCTAATCTCCATTAAACTCCAATTAGCGAGTCCATCTATAAAAGTAATCTTGCGACCAATAGACAAACCCTCTATTATCGAGGCATCCCTATGCTCCACAACTTTGAACCACTTCTCTACTAGACCTCCTTACCTCAAACCAATGATACTTGTGATAGCATATAAAGGGCAGCATTTTGTTCTACCAAGTAGAACTCTCAACATGCTTCAAACTCTATCATTCAACCTTGAATGAGATACTCGATTTGCCCGAGATTTCATCAATCGCTTTGCATTCCCAATGCCAAACTTATCCAACACTTTTGATGTACACATCTTTTTAGACAACCATAGCAGGACCTAGCTAACAAAATTTCTATGAGACAACGATGACTCCTTGTCAATCATGCTTCTACAAAATATTCATAGTTTTCTATCCATGTCTCCACGAATTTCAACTCTACTCAAACTATTCATGTCAAGTTTTTGCTCCCTCATACAAACAACCTTCTATGAATTGAGCTCTTCTCCCTCTATCAAAATACAAGGATGTGACTTTACCTATAATAGTGTCCTTCACTAACCTATATGAATTTTTAACATAACTTTCACCTTTATTCATCACTATACATCCTTCTCCACCTCGATAACTTTGGAATATGTCTAATCCCACACAACTTTATCACAACACATCTCATATCTTCATTTGAATATTACTTATGCCAATAATCTTACAAGCAAAATAATCACCCACAGTCATCATACCTAAATTAATCAACTTGTAACTGTCGAACCACTTTCTTTAGGGCATTATGTGAAAGGAGTAAACACTATCCAAAATCTAGGAATTTCAATATTTTGGACCGAATAAAATAAAAAAATAGTCATCATCTGACCCATCCGAACATGAGACCATATTATGCTGATCCTTCCTTATGATACTGAGTTCTTCTTAGAAAATCTTTCTTCACGTGTCCTTTTTCTTTGCACTCAAAGAAATTTTCTTCGAATCTTCTTTACCCTAACGTGGATCCTCTTCCATCTTTTGCTCCTTGATCACCATGGTTACCGCTCACAATTATCATTTCTATTCATGCATTCTAATTTTCATCCTTTGATAAAATCCTAGGAAAGCACTTAAGATATCATCTAACACCATTGACTCATTCTTCCAAGTTAGGGTTATAACCAAATTCTTGGAAGAAATCTGGTAAAGAATTCAGGAGCAATAATATCTTATCTTCTTCCTCGAACTTTATATCAACCTTTCTTAAGTTGCTATCAAGTTGACTGAAACCATTAATGTGTTGGCTAAAATCCAAGCCTTCCTTCATATTGAGTCCGTACAATCGTTGTTTAAGATAAAATTTGTTCGATTAAGACTTAGACATATACCTTACCTCTAATTTTTTCCATACAAGCAAATTGTTGCTATGTCCTTGGCCCCCATCTCCTTCCACTATTGTTCCTCCATCTTTTTGGATTTTGTCTTTAAGAGTACGATGACCATCTCTTATTGTAAAAAGAGATCCTTGACATGTTTTTGCCATAATCCAAAATTTGATTAACCATCAAACTTCACAAGAGCAAATATTACACATTGATCCACTATCCTCTGATATTTAATCTCTAATACTAGTTGTTAAAAATTAGCAAATTGAAAAATAAGATCGCTCAAAGAATACAAGCATAAGATATAAGTTGGCCTAATAACTACATCCATAGGAGAAAGGAGAATTTTTATTGATAGATACGAGTCACAAAATCATACATAACTCTAGCTAACATATCTTTATATAATAAACAATATATTGAGGTACAAAAACTTATCTAGGTCGAACCAGGGCACAACAAGCAATTGTTGAGCCTTCAAAAAATCAACTCCCTGAGACACCCGTCACTTGTTCAAGGTGGCTGGCATCTGCCACCCCTTCGCTTGTACAAAGAGGTTGGTTCCACCACCTTACTCAAATTGTTACAATATCCCAACATTATCTGATATAGCCAATGAGGTTCCTGATGTTGAATTCCAATAAGAGCCCTAAATTAAGTTTAGAACATTCGTAATGTGCAAGTTATTACAAATATAATTTGGTATATCCGATATTATTTGGGATCTTTTAAACATTGGTCTGGATGCATTCTGATGAATAAGGCGTATATTTCAATGAGTAATATATTTTTTGAAAGGTACATTATTTAGTAAATGAATATATATGTCATGTTTGGTTTGTGATCTTATGTTGTTAATTTTTACTTATACCCAAAAATAACAATAACAAATGAACTAGCGAGCTTTATTATAGCTCAATATCTAAGCTTCATATATATCTTTTGTTTCACACCACTTTGGAATCTGAATAATTGAAATCAAAACTGATTAAAGTTTGAGAGAAATAAGATCTTTCAAAATTTATAAATTTTATTCATCAAGTATTTTAACACTAATGTAATCCAAAACTCAAACTATTAACCTCGGAATATACTTTAGTCATTTGGTCAATCTTTAGGTACACGATTGTGCATGTGCAAGGTGCAATAGTCATCTTCCATACACCAACTAGAGCCTAACCATATCATAGCACAATAATCTGATATGATGAATTATTGTCCAACCAATGTCTAATTTGAGTCTAATTATGATAAAGTCTAAAATAGGGTAAAATTGTAATGGTAGGATTCAAATCCTATGGATTGATACTATATCATAAACTTTAAATATGAACTTATACTTATACACTACGCTAGAGGCTGTGAAAGTCAACATACCCTTGACACACATCATAAGAATAACGTCCGATCAAAGGCATACATTAAAAATATATATAGTTATAAAAAAAGTTATTAAGATTTGGTTTCAATTTTTTAGCAAGTTCAATTTTTAATTTTAATGAGAACATACATAAAAAATATATCTAGTTATAAAAAAATCAAGTGGCGACACTTAGCTAAACGTCCCTCTGCCCCTGATCCAACCCTTTTGTCATCCCTCAAAATATTCAAGATCTTTTGTCCAATTTAAGTGCATCATAGCGTAGGTTTTTTCTTGCCTTTTTCCAAATATATAGTTTCCAAATATACTCCTCTAATGATTCGTTATTAATAAACTTTCAAATATCCATAAAAGAATAATTTATTTGGATGGATTACTAAATAATTTTAACATTATAATAAATGCTAATATATAATGGTTTTAGAGGAAAATAAAGTGGGAACACGAGTTGAAGAGAGCAAATACCCAGGCGGTTATCCAGGCAGTGGTGAGCCTAATACTAGGGGTGACCATGAATCGAATCCAATTCAAATTCGATTCGATTCAATTCGTAAAAAATGTAATTCGATTTGAATTCGGTTCAAATGAATCCTAATTCGGATTCAAATTCGTCCAAAGATGAACTGAATATGAATTGATAAAATCATAATTCCTCAATTCGTCGAATCATTCGCCGAATCGGATTTTCGATTCAATTCGACGAATAATTCATCGAATTACATATATAAAAGGATGAAAATATTCAAAAATAGAGAAAAATAAATAGTTGTCAATGTCATTGTTTCAGTCCATAATGAAAAAGAAAATGAGTCGTTTGTCCTTTAGAACACAAGTTCCAAAATAGAACTACATGGGTTTTGATTCTTTTGAAGTAAATAATATGTAGGCAACTTAATTAGGTACATTAAGTACAAGCTCAATCTTTTAATTATTTATTCCCAAAAAATTTAAAATTTGTTTAAAAATTAAATATTTAAAGTAATTCGAATTCGGTTGAATTCAATTCGAATTCAAAAATTTATAATTCATATTCGAATTCATTCTTAGGCGAATTGAATATGAATCGTAATTTTGTTAATTTGTATTCGATGAATTATAATTCGAATTCAATTCAATTCAATTTGTGATCAGGTCTATCTTGCATTTTCGTTAATTTGCTTGTCACTGTAGAAACCCGTCAAACTTTAACATAACTTGCAGTACTTCTCTCCTCATTCTCCTAAGCATTCTTAAGACGGCCCTTTACACTGACGTCGGATCTCGGTCAGTGACTTAAATCACTCGAGTCGTTTCTGGTCGCGAAAAAGTTTCATTAACAAAATTGAACTTGTTCTTCATACACTCATATTTATATGGGAAAAAACCCATTCTCCGTAGTTGTTCGTACCGGTAGGAGCGGAGCCAGAAAATTTAACGAGTGATGTCAATTTTTAATTTTTTAAAATTTAATATCACATTTTACTTTGATTAATTTTTTTATGGAGTCAATTTCTAATTTTAATGGGGACATACATTAAAAATACAACAAATTATTAAATAAGTTTTTTTTAAGTAGGGTCAATTGACCCCACCACTCCTATCAGTGTGGCTCCTCCGGTGTTCGTGCGGAAGAGTTCACCTTGGCTGCTGTCGGCCATATTTGATATTGGGTGTGCTTTATTACGTATTTAATTTTGGTCGCATTTACATCGAATTTAGGTCGCATATCACGTAGAATTGTAATTATTCACTGGCACCATGGCAATTTATACGTAAGCTCTGTGTCGAGTAAGAATAGAAAACAAATCCTTTACGGAAAACTAACTCTCAATTAGGCTTCAAATAGTAACAAGATGATGGGTTTTCCCGAGAATCAATTATGCAATTACTTCTATATGGAAGCCAGCCTGATGATGGAGTACAAGAAACTACGTTTCCTATTGACAAAAATATGAAAAGAAAATTCACATTTCTTATTAATTCAAGGTCCTAAAAGCATGTGGCCTATTGGGCACTGATTCACGTACGATAGACGTGAATAAAAGAAAATTTTATAAAGATAGAAGTGAATTAGCAGAATCACAACAATTAAGTCATATATTCGTTGTAAATAGAATTTGATCTGGTTACTTGAGCTGTCTATAATTTGGTTGTTGTGTATTTAACGTTTATGAAACATTAGTTTAAATGGATCTGCAGGATATAGTTCGTTAACAGTTAGTAAGTAGTGTATTTTTGTGGCCTGAATTTGGTCCAAACTTAAATGAGACAAGGAGAATTTAGAACTCTTCCACTTCCTTCTATACCACATATTTATTTTGGTGTAATTTTATTGCCATCTATGTAGCCATGACGTGATTTTGTATCAAGATTCAGAGCTTGATTTAATTTGGTGTAATTCGATTAGTTGAAATTTTCTACCGTACTCTTAAGAGAATAAGAGTGTTTAATATGGGGGCATTTGTCAGTATAACAATCCAGAGCTCCGACCGTGCTTAACCATAGGCCGTGTTTAAGAGTGAAATTTTCGATTAGCTTAGGCTTTTAGACTGCAATTAAAACTTAACCATAGGCCGTGCTTATTTCCGGCCCAGACAGATATGATTGCGTTTTATTTTCTACTAGTACAGTCTCGTGATCAGACCGCAGTCCACAAGAATAATTTTTTATACAGTTTGAAGAACATGGCACCACTTTTGGAGTAATAAAAATTCACTTGAGATCCCACAATTGCTTCACCTAAGTGCCTATCTAACTCACCATTAGTTGGCACCTCATCGTTTGCTACCCATCCTCGTGTCGAAGGAGAGCCTGCAATCTCCATAAAAAATTTAAGGACCCCATCTCATGTTGCTTCCTCGCAAGCATCCAAGATCAATGTATCCTTCTTGACCTCGTGCGATTTGCACTATCAAATCTTCATTGAAACATGTATAGTTATCAAAGTAAGACTACTTGTCTCCACAACTTTTATAATTGCACTAACAACTTCGTTAACCAATGATCTTTCCACATCATTAACAACTTTTTCTTGAGGAGTAGAAGCATGGACATTAACAACAGTCTCATTAGCCTCAACACCAACTTCCATCGCAAGAGGAAAGTAGCTGACATTGTATCCCCCTCATCTTTACCCACTTCCATAACAATTTTCCCTACTTCTCGCAACACATCAAATGCGTTGAAAACTGATAAGAGTAGAAACTTCACCAACAACTGAGAGAGAGGAAGGCATTGAAGCATCCACTAAAAGAGTAGCAATGCTCTAGTTAGGTACAAGAGATTTCTTATATTTTTAAATTTCTGCCTCTTACTAGCACATGCTACCTCCCTAACACTAGGCTAAGCAAGGATTGAACCCTACACAACCTGCTTTTTTGGAATAGTCTTGTAAGTCTAGCATCATCAAGAGGGTGCATCTTGTTACAAGAATCACTCAAATGTCTAGTGACTTGGCAATGTTAATAAAATTTTGAGAGTTCCTCAAAGACAACCTTTACATATTAGCTTACCTACAGAAGTAGCAAGACCAAAAATAATATATCCTTAGAAACATGTTCCACACCAATTCCTCGAAGCTGAATCCAAACCTTTACATACTTGGAGGTCACTCATACTTAAATGTCCCACTTCCGACAACCTCGGTAGCTCTCTCTCTCATTTATCTGTCCAAATGAGCTTCACGTGCTCTCGCTTGTTGGCTAACATGGAATAGGATACCCTGGGAACTAAGAAAAGTTGTCCCTAAATAGGGACAAAGATTCCGGCCATTAAATTAGAATATATTCTAAAAGATTCTGATCTAATGGATATTAATCATGTCACGCCCCAGAAATAGGTGCAACAATTGCCTTTATTACGAAACAAAAACAAACAATCTGAAATCTGATTTAATACAAAATGAAAACATCCAATCTGAAATCCGAGTTCAGAATAACAAAACAAAAAGGTTAAGGATGATGTATGCATGCAGTTCTCATAAACTGTAATCTCTACTCTCATCCCGACTCCCCAACATCTGTAAATACGTAAGGAAACAACTATGGTGAGTCATAAACTTAGTAAGATACCCTACAACAATTCACGTAAATCAACCAACATCCAAGCATAGCAATTCACGTAACATTTCATCATTACACATAACAATCACAATTACGAAACTTCGGAGTCCATTCTCATCATGTTGGGATCCTCGTGGGGCACAGATAAATACCCAAACCATTCCTGCTAGGTAGACCCACTAGACAGAAGGGTATCCCCTCTATGAGTCCAGAAAGTCCACTCACTCTCTATCAATTTGATCACACATACCTCAGGTTACCTGGTAGCTCCTTAAACGATATGTGTGAACTGCATAGCCCACTTGGTATGGGACCATCCTGCATATTATCATTCTTATCAATCATAAATCCAAATCCACAATCATAAGTACAAATTCACAATCAATAATCTGAATACAATTCTACAATTTCAAATCAATATTCAATAATTCAAATTCATTTCCAGTGATCCAAATTAGAATTCAACACTCACCGACAATTTAGCAATTTTGCATCACAACACATCTCAATAGTTCAATGACCATAATCTGAAATACGAAAATTTACACGCAGAGCAACATATCAATCAAGTACAAGGACAAAATTCACTTACCTTCAATTAGTTCTTAATTTCACATCCTAGACTCGTCCCTCCCCTCTTTCATTTACGATGGCCTAAATAGAATCAAGTTAATCTCTATAGGGGATTTCATAATCTAAGTCGGATAGCTAAATGGCGAGGCTTACACTACAAATCTGAAATCCTTGCCTTGATTCTCTGAGAGTTCTGGATTAATAAGATTGTTCTTCTCACCTGAAAACAATATATGTAAGTCCTCTCTAATATATACTATCTCAAGTAAAGGGTAGAGAGGCTAGAATCTTACCCGTCAGTTCTAGTAGGGTCGTTTTCTCGCCGTCCATTCTTCCTTGGTCCCCTTCCGTTTGGCTCGCCTTTTCTCCTTCACAGAGAAGAGAATTTTGTGAGTCTCTTTGGTAACCCTAGTTTTTTCCTAACAGTTAAGGTTATATAGTGGCAATTTACCAACCACTCCCCAAATAGTAGAAAGTATCAATAAGGGTTATTAACTTCAAACACTTATCAAATAACTTCCATGCGGTTCTTACAAATCATCAAGGGCATTTATGACTTTAGCCCAAATCTAATAAACCCAATAATTAATGATTTCTTCTTTTTAGGTGAATTATCATTAAATATTTATTTTTTTAACCGAGCATTTAATAGCTTCCTTCTTTTAGAGTAATTATCATTGGATATTTGTTTTTTTAAAACTCCAACATTTAATAACTTTCTTCTTTTTAGCACAAGTATCATTAAATATCCCGTATTTTAAGGAAAATTTAAAATTAAACTCATAATTTATGGTAATTAATTATACCAATAATTTTCTATTATCAAACAAATAATTGATAGCAAAAAATTAAAACTAACTTTTGGTAGTCAGCGTTTAAAAAATTTACATGCGAAATACTTTTAAACAATTGATAACCAGTAAAATAGGACTTTGAACTAGTAAAGTAGGAAAATGAACTAGTAATGTAGGACTTTGAACCAGTAAAATAGGACTTTGAACCAGTAAAGTCTGAACCCGTAAAGTGGAACTTTGAACCAGTAAAGTAGAATTTTGAACCAGTAAATTAGAACTTTAAACTAGTAAAGTAGGAAAATGAATCAGTAAAGTAAGACTTTGAACGAGTAAAATAGGACTTTGAACTAGCAAAGTAGGACTCTGAACCAATAAAGTAGAATTTTGAACCAGTAATGTAGGATTTTGAACTAGTAAAGTAGGACTTTGAACTAGTAAAATAGGACTTTGAACCAGTAAAGTAAGAAAATGAACCAGTAAAGTAGGACATTGAACCAGTAAATTAGGACTCTAAACTAGTAAAGTAGAAATTTGAATCAGTAACGTTGAACTTTGAACTAGTAAAGTAGGAAAATGAACCACTACGTAGGACTTTGTACCAGTAAAGTAAGAAAATGAACCAGTAAAGTAAGACTTTGAAACTAGTAAAGTAGTACTTTAATCGTATTTAGAACTAATGACGGCTCAAAATAAGATTTTAGAAAAAAATGTATTTATTGAAGAGAGAATATAGGTTATTAATGGGATTGCGGCAGATTAGGTAGTGTGATTATGTTAAATATTAATTAAATGGGGTGGTTATTAATACAAAAAGAAAATACCTGTTGACTATATTAACCTTGTCCCTAAATAGGGACAAGTTAATTGTCCCAGGTTATCCACTCTCTTAGGTAGTGCAATTATTTAAATTAATATGACGTGATATATCACAAATTATTAAAATATTATCAACTTCGAAATAGCAAATTATTTCAAAAACCAGACGAATACACTAATTATAGTGCCCTAAAGTGCAATTAACCAACATTTTTTTTATCATCACTTCCACAACGCAACAGGAGCCGTAACCACCTTAAAATTAAAACGTGTGTTTTTAAAATTTCAAATGAAAATTTCACCCTTCCAATAAAAAGTTTTAAAAAATAGTTATTGCTAGGATTCCATTAATCTTCTTCGATGAAACCACCTTCCAGAACCAGAAATCGCCGCAACCTAATCCAAATCGCAAAAACAAATAATAGCAGCACCCAAATCCAAAACAAAAATAAATATCAGGATCCGTCCCCGAGCCCATCTTCTCTATTCATCTTTCCTTGAGAATCAATCAATTATTGAAACAAACTAAAAAACAGCTAAATCAAAACCAACAAAAGTTCTGAAGCCTGTTTTCAACTCCATCCCTACCAAAGCTTAACAAGGTTCTTTATGAAATGGCCCAACCAATTGAATATGAAACAAATAATTGGATTCACCAGTGATTTTGTTTTTGAGTTTTTCGACTGTAAAAATCCACACTACGATCAAGGAAATACAAGGATAACGAACCTAGCGACAAAACCACCGGTAGGATTTGTTGGAGAATTGGTTAATAACCAAGGAAGAAATGGTTAAATACAAATGAGTGTATTATGAGATCATGCCAAATAGTTTTGGTATTTGTGAGAGTAACAAATATTTGCGAAAACCAATTCTTGGTGTGAATGAAAAATTGGCTAAAAGGTGATATGCTTGTAACCCAAGTTCGGGGTTCGGGGTGCGGATGCGGGTTGTGGGTTTGTGGGAATTGTTCCAGGTTCCAGGGCCTTATCTTTTGGAATTGGGCCGGACCTGTTAAAGCGATTCCAATGACAACCTTGGCCTAGAGTCCAACAGGCCCATTGTCCGGAATACCAAGTGGAGACGAATGTGAACACGAATGTGGACACAAATCTATTCAATGCTGGACATTGAATGTGAGTCAGCCAATTGATGACGAGTGCATCTCCCAAATTTAAGGGTTAGTTAATGGCCCCAATAAATTTGGAAGTGACTGTTGGAGAGCCCGGGCTACCTATAAAAGGAGCCTTCCTCCTATATTCCAAATAATCCCAAACTGACATTCTTCCTAAGTTCTCTACTTCTCCCTCCCTAGCATAGCATTTCTTATTTGCACAAGTGTCGGAGTTCTAAGACCACTAAGAGTTCGAAAGGTGTACGAAAGTGCTTCCTTCCGTACACGTGATTGGGCGTTGTACCTTGGGAACTCTCTTACCCACGGAGGCTTGAAGCTATAAGGCGGGTAATAAGAGTTTAAGGGCACACGGTTAAACTATGACCTCGTCCAGGATTAAATCCAAAACTCGTGATATCGAGGAAGACTATCATCGAAGAATATAGACACGAGGAGGTGGCATTTTTACGGTTGTGCAAACCGTGTCGTATCGTAAGAATACCCTTCCCTAGCTTTTATGTTATATACTAATCTTTATATATATATATATATATATATATATATACATATACATGTGTGTGTGTGTGCAAACCATAATTTACTCATATAAGTTCCAACAATCTTAAACTCTTATTAATATTAGTATTTTCATGGTTATTATATATACTCGGAGATGTCAGGTTTCATTTTCGGTAAGCTGTTGTCATATTTTTTCTTTCCTGCCATTGCTAGTAGATCTACAATGTTACATGCGTTAACTTGCTTTTGTGCCAGCGTTGTGTGGCCGCCGAAAATCTTGATTCCTTCTGTGGAACATAATTGTTGTTCTGTTTCTTCACTTCTGATGTTGGTCTTTGTTGTCCGACGAAGGTTTAAGCATAAAAGTGGAAAACGAAATTGATTTGAAATAATAAACATGATACAGAATTTGTACTACGTTACAAAATGTCATATAGGCCATAAATGTTTTCCTGCCATTTTGTTTAACCTTTGCATGATTATGTTGATTGGTCTCTGTTACTAATCAGATTGGTTAATCATTTCATTTCTGGTGGATCGGTTTTTTTTAAAATAATTAAGTACATTAACTTGTTTTGCTTGTTGTTGTTACGTTTCTACTGAATTTATAGTCATATTGTTTATCATTGCGGACTGAAACAGTTAAATCAATTATTTGACCATTCATTTTAATTACTTATGGTGTCGTGATATTAAATAATTGCATGGATATATTTCTGTTAAGAGCGTAACTTAATGATCTGCGTTTATTTAATATCATGCCTTTTGATTACCGTTTATGGTTTTAATAATAATATTAAGTTTGCTATTCTCTTGCAGCCTACCATTTATTTTTCCGTTTCTCGAATAATTTCAACTGAGGTTTTATTGTCTCACGTTCGTTGTTCATGCAATTTAAAATAGTCGATTGGAGTTTACTGGCGTACTGTGCATGTAGTTACTTGAGCGACAGACAACCACACAGGTATTTGCACAAGCATGTGTGTCTGTGAGCTACAGGTATTTGCACAAGCATGTGTGTGGCCGTGAGCTATGGAATCGAGAATGTGTAACTCACGATTCACGGTAAAATTTACATATGTATTTAATTTCCAAATCGTGAATACTAGTATATTTGAACAATTTATTTGAGCCGTTGAATGTGCTTTATGTGTGCTATTATATGGGGCTAAATGAGCTACTATTGATTTTCTAATGTTAACGGACAAGTCATGGACAATTTTAGTGGGACTGGTGTTTTTGTTGACATTCAATTAAGGTGTGGAAATCTGGATCCAATTAATTGTATAAATTGAGCTTGTATATTGAGATACATTTTATGGACCCGGTTGTTGCTAAAAGAGTTTTGTTACACTAATTCAATTTGTGAAATTGATTAATATGTGTTAAGTCTATTTTTTTTATTAAATAAGTTTGACAACTTGAATTGAGATCAATTTGTGAATATGATTAATTCATTTATCGTTTAAGATAAATATTCATGGTTGAAATGAATATCATTGACAACGGGATGATGAGCTTTCAGTTGTGAGGGTTAGCGACGCTAAGGTCGTGATGTCGGGTATGATAAACCCATTATTGAATTCTCAATTTGAGAATTCGAAGAAATTCAAGGATAGTAAAATCAAGAAGTGGCAATATGTGATAATGTTGCTCTTGGCTATCTTGGATTTAAAATGATATCTTAAAGAGAGTAATTTCGAAGAGGGTGTTAGAGTTTTTATAAAAAACTCTTATCCATGATGTCTTCCAAGTGGCAAGGATGATCGAAAAAATTAATGCCATATTGGAAGGACCTCAATATGTACCTCAAATGAAGAAGGTGGTAGTGAGTCTCGAAGACCTTTTGAGAAGGTTGTGTTTCGAGTAAGATAATAGAGATGGTTGTCAAGGCCAATGTTGTTAAAAATTGGTAGAAAAATCTTGAGGGAATAAGCAGAAATGCTTTGATAATTCCAAAGGAGATGCTTCAAACACCTACCACTAGAACTAAGAATTTGATCATGCTCATAATGATGAAGCAAGCGTCGAGATCAAATGAGAATACAAGTGTGGGACTTGATTGATGATTGTATAAAATAATGTTATGTCTACTTGATGAGAAGTAAAGACAAAACAATAATTTTTTATTTCACAATAAGAACAAGTCAAAACCAACTTGTGAGAAAGATTAAAATCTTTAACTTGTGGGAGGAAGCCGTACTTTTGGCCAACTATGTACTTAATAGGGTATCCCACAAGAAGTTGGATAAAATACCTTATGAATTATGGAAAGGTCATGCACCAAGCTACAAATTCTTAAGGGCTTGGGGATGTCTTGCTAAGGTCCCAATCCCACCTCCCAAAAGGACGAGGATAGGACCCTAGACGATGGATTGTGTGTTTATCGGGTATGCACAAGATAGTGTAGCATATTGATTTCTAGTACACAAGTCAGATAATCCTGATATCCACGTAAACACTATCATTGAAGCTAGGGATGCTTCTTTCTTCGAGGAAAGCTTCCCTCACAAAGCACCAAGAGAGGTTGACAGCCAAGTTGACCAAAGTCGGAAAAACATGGGGGAGAAGAACTTGAAGAAGAAGTTGAAGAGCCTAGGTGTAGTAAAAGAGCAAGGAAAGAGAATTCCTTTGGACCTGATTTTCTAACATACTTGTTAGAAAATGATCCGATAACCTACAAAGAAGCAATATCTTCTAGAGACTCTGCTCTTTGGAAGGAAGCTATGAATAGTAAGATAGAATCTATCTTACATAATCACACATGGAAACTAGTGGAATTACCTCTAGGTAGCAAACCACTAGGTCACTAGTGGATCTTTAAAAAGAAGATGAAGCCCGATGGTACTATAGACAAGTACAAGGCAAGACTTGTAGTTAAAGGCTATAAGTAAACAGATGGTGTCGATTATTTTGACATTTATGCCCCTGTCTCTAGGAAGACATCTATAAGGTTAACTGTAGCCTTAATGGCGTTGTTTGACCTAGAAATCCATCAAATGGATGCGAAGACAGCTTTTCTAAATGGAGATTTAGAAGTGGAGATTTACATGGAATAACCCGAAGGGTTTGTTGTTCCACGTAAAGAATACATGGTGTGTAAACTTGTAAAATCCTTATATAGATTAAAACAAGCACCTAAGCAATGGCACGAGAAGTTTGATAGTGTAATGCTATCAAATGGTTTTTGGATAAATTAATGCGATAAATGTGTCTACGTAAAAGGAGATCAAAAAGACTATGTGATAGTATGTCTCTATGTAGATGACATGTTAATTGTGGGTAATAATGATAATATCAAAATTACCAAGAGAATGTTGTCAAAAAATTTTGACATGAAAGACTTAGAAAAAGCTGACCTAATACTTGGAATGAAGATTACCAAGATTTTAGATAGTTATGCTCTTTCCCAAAGTCATTATGTTGAAAAGATACTCAATAAATTCGATAAAGATAGCAGTGTAGTTGCAAGAACACCAATGGAGGTGGTGTCAAGTCTCTGTAAGAATCGTGGAGATAATGTGCGACAACTAGATTATTCTAGGGTCATAGACAGTCTAATGTATCTCATTGGCTGTACTAGATCGGACATTGCTAACTCGGTTAATAGATTATCGACGTATATGAGTAATCCCAATGATGAGCATTAGAAAGCGATAGTTAGAGTCCTTAGATATCTAAGGTACACGACCAACTATGGATTATACTATACGAGACATCCAGCTGTTCTTGAAGGATATTTAGACGCAAATTGGATCTCGGACTCTAAGAATATCAAATCTATGAGCGGATATATTTTTGTTATTGGAGGAGCGGCGATCTCGTGGAGATCATGCAAGAAAACTTGTATTGCTAGGTCAACTATGGAATTAAAATTCATAGCATTAGATCTAGCAACTAAGGAGTCAGATTGACTCTGAAGTTTTTTGGAGGATGTTCCTATGTAGTCAAAACCCGTGCCTCCGATTAGCGTACACTGTGATAGTCAGTCAGCTATTGGAAGAGCACAGAGTAATGTGTATAATGGAAAGTCTAGACACATACGTCGTAGACATAAATCCATAAGAACGTTATTGAGAACGAGCGTCATATCTTTAGATTATATGAAGTCTAAAGAGAATATCGCAGATCCATTAACAAAAGGTCTAACGAGAGACCAAGTTGAGATTTCATCGAGGGGAATGGGATTAAAGCCCACGAAATGACCTAAACCTATGATGGCAACCCAACTTGGATCGTAAACTCTGATCTGCAAGTTCAATGGGACAACCGAATTGTGAGGCTAGGGTCGACCAAAGCACTCAGAAAATTGAGTTTCCTACCTATTTCTATGATGAAAGAGTGATAGACCTGTCCATGGGAAGGTTAAGCTTTAAGTTTTTAATGATCCTTATACTTTGAGTATATATAAGTGGGGTATGGCAGGATACTCCTTATAAGAGATCACCTATATTGAATGTCAAGGGGCCGCTTCTATGAGATGAGTTAAGGGTTAAATCTCTAGAGTATTCGATGAAGTTTCCAAGGCAGTCCAGGGCCAAAATGGACATAACCGAAAGAACCGAGTAGTGGTTTGAGAATGAGTTGTGTGAGTAACTTTGTCTTGGTATACACAAAATACCGAACAGTTCAAGGCATCGCATCCACTAGTTGAAAAGTATATCCGAAGGTATTTCACTAAGGAAGGTTCAAGGCTTTTAACCACCTTTAGTGATGCAACAAATTCTCGCAGAACTCCAAGTTACATGTAGCATTGGTAGGCTCATATCATATAAGCCAATTTGCATTCATGTGGGAGATTGTTGGAGAATTGGTTAATAAACCAAGGAAGAAATGGTTAAATACAAATGAGTGTATTATGAGATCTTGCCAAATAGTTTTGATATTTATGAGAGTAACAAATATTTGCGAAAACCAATTATTGGTGTGAATGAAAAATTGGCTCAAAAGTGATATGCTTGTAACCCAAGTTCGGGGTTTGGGGTGCAGATGCGGATTATGGGTTATGGGTTTGTGGGAATTGTTCCAGGTTCCAGGGCTTTATCTTTTGGAATTGGGCCGGAACTGTTGAAGCGATTCCAATGACAACCTTGGCCCAGAGTCCAACAGGCCCATTGTCTGGAATACTAAGTGGACACGAATGTGAACACGAATGTGGATACGAATGTGGACACAAATCTATTCAATGCTGGACATTGAATGTGAGTGAGCCAATTGATGACGGGTGCATCTCCCAAATTTAAGGGTTAGTTAATGGCCTCAATAAATTTGGAAGTGACCGTTGGATAGCCCGGGCTACCTATAAAAGGAGCCTTCCTCCTATATTCCAAATAATCCCAAACTTACATTCTTCCTAAGTTCTCTACTTCTCCCTCCCTAGCATAGCATTTCTCATTTGCACAAGTGTCGGAGTTCTAAGACCACTAAGAGTTCGAAAGGTGTACGAAAGTGTTTCCTTTCATACACGTGATTGGGCGTTGTACCTTGGGAACTCTCTTACCCACGGAGGCCTGAAGCTATAAGGCGGGTAATAAGAGTTTAAGGGCACACGATTAAACCGTGGCCTCGTCCAGGATTAAATCCAAAACTCGTGATATCAAGGAAGACTATCATCAAAGAATATAGACACGAGGAGGCGGCATTTTTATGGTTGTACAAACCATGTCGTAAGAATACTCTTCCCTAACTTTTATGTTATATACTAATCTTTATATATATATATGTGTAAACCATAATTTACTAATATAAGTTCCAACAGGATTCATCATCTTCTCCCTTCCTATCGGTTTTTGGGACATGAGACGACTCTTGAAGGCTTATCGACAACGAGTACGAAGGATACGATGATGGCTCGATCTTGGATGAAGCCGACACCTGGATCTCTTCCTCCTTCAACCGGATTTAAAAATATGGGGTTTTTTTATATTTCAAAGTTTGGGACCAATTTAGTAATTTATATCATGTCTTATCATCTCAACTGAAATAGTTGGACTTTCCATGTCAACCAACAAACAACACCGTTTAGGAGAACGCAGATCCAACGTCGACAGACAAGTGGCCAAGAAGCCGATAGTACTTCAACACGTACGAAGATAGAATTTTAAAACCATATTGACTTAATTTGAAAAATGCAAAATCATTTACTTTTCCCAACAACAAACAAAGTCGAACGTAATAGAACTTGTACTTTCTGGCGGATAAGACCGCGGGATATATATACGACATTTTTTAGTCATTTCCTGTGAAGAAGACGACTTATAAGTCATCTCGGTGCGCATACGGTCTAAGGCAACATGGCCCTCACATGGAAAATCTCAATGTAGCATATTTTGTTTATATCACCTTGAATACGAAATGGATTGAGTCTATTAATCCAATTTGATTTTAATTTTTGAAGACAATTGTTTTTAACAATTATTTAAAATTATTATATTAATGTAAATATCTGTGAGGTCTAAAATATTTGCAATCTAATGACACAAAATGGTATAAATATTTAGGAGATTTCAAATCAAAATTATGGCATGTTAAGTGTGGCAACCATTTTTTTAAAATAAATTTTAATAATAACAATGATATTTACATCCTAAGTGGTGCGATGTGTGAGGTGTGCACACCAAGCAACCAGCTAGTTACATTGTAGTCCAGAAACCCTCAAAACATATACAACTACGATGCTCATCGTCTAAGTGACTCAGGGTACAATGACTAGTATCTCATTGAATTTTAAGGTTACGCCCATAATTGCCATAATAATAAAATTCATTAGTAAATTAATAAATTCCTCAACCATCTTATTAAATATAGGAAGTAGTAAAGTTTGTAACAGATACGAAGATTTATGACATCGATTTATGGTAGCTATTTGGATAATCTTTTCTTGGATTTTATATATAGGATACAATCTATGGAATTGGACACGTGAAAGACACACACGAGACACATATGGTAAGAACATGATTGATGACACATCATAAATACTACACAAGTGACGCACGAACATAGCCTCCAAGTGTTTATGTGTTGAAATCCAGTCCTAGCATTGAACACATGAGTTAGGACGAGCTAGTGACAAGACTCTCTTACAATCCTGTGATAAACATGTGCAAACCTATGAATACAAATAAACTTGTGGAGTGTTTGCGCTACAACAAGTATTTATGTTATATATCTTGATATCATATCTTATGCATGAAAACATATATATGAACCATTCAATGTTACCAAAACAATATGAGCTTTGTTCTGGATTTAAAATACTTTTTACAATAAAAATGTTTTTTGTAAAATTATCTTTGGAAAATAAGATTTCTTGGTAAAGGTTTCTTCATGAAAAAATATATTGTTGCCTTGCATAAAATATATAGAAACCCCTAGGGATCTATGTGTAGTTTTGCATGTGGGAAACACAAAGAAATCTTTCTTTATTCGCGCACGCGAGAAACGTCTAAAGAATAAATTGAGATTATTGCACTTAATCAGAATTTGTATAAGGAACTTGTCCTTATTCGCAAATGCATAAAACACGTATAGATGAAATTAAAATTTAACCTTATTTGTGAACGCAAAGAATCATAAATTACTAATGTGTAATTAGCCCACAAAATCCGCAAATCAGGATAGAATCCTAATTTCTGAAATGAAAAGTTCTGTCCCAAATTTTCTTTCTTGATCTTCATCGGGAAACTCGACAATGGTCATTTCCTGTCGACCGCCACATATTGGACGTCAGCTTGCTCGGTCTTGATGAGAAATTACCATAAAAAGCGACATTTATTCAAATGGAAATTAGATGTCCGGTGTTGGAGAGTGAAGAAATGGAGCAACGGCGATCACTTCGGAGACGTCAACCCGAGGTCGATGCCGGCGAAGAACCACGCCATCAGAGGGTCCTGAAGTGGCCGATGGCGGCTGCGCAAGAGATTGAGAAGGACTTGGTGAATCTCATTTTGTGGGTATTGGGCCGATTAGGATTTGGGCCAGATTTGAGAAAAATCTAGGCCGAATTTAAAAGTAAATATAATCCGTATGGGCCTGAACCCAAAATGGATAGAAAAATTAAGCATAGTTTTAAAAAATGTGGTCCGGCCGGTCGGACTGCGTTTCAGACCCAATTTTAGGTCGTTTTATGTTAAAAAATGCAGTATGGTTCGACTGGTCAATTTCCAGTCGAACCGGCTGAATCAACAAAAAAAGGACGATTCGACCAGAAATTTGTGCATATATATATATATACTTTTTTACTCTACATAACTTATTTACCTATATATTTATATATATTTCAGGAAATTACACTAAAATATAAAGAAAAAAATATCCGGTCTGACCGGCCAAACAACTGGTCAGACCGATTGACCTGGGGTCGGACCCAAATCTGGGTCAATCTCTGGGTTGTTTTTAAGAACTATGAAATTAAGATAAATAAAAAAGAGAAAGGCTTTGTGGGCCTTATACCAAGTATCCTTAAAAATAAAGTTTTTAGAGAAAATTAGGCTAAAATCCACGTACTATGGTGATTCAACAGTTTTGGTCCTTGCTGTTTTAAAACTATTTTTTGACTCCCTACTATTCAAAATAACCGAGCTTTTAAGTCCATAAAAATTAACATAATTTTTTTTTAACAATTATACCCTTTATTTGAAAAATTAACTCAAATCCAAAATCAAAATTAAACCAAATCAAACCCCAACCCAAATTAACCAAACCAAAATTAACACAAACGCTAACCCAAATATACTTATTCCTCTGTCCGGACACAGACACACCGACGAGTCTCTCTCTTGTTCCTTCAACGCCCCGAAGTCGTCACTCCCCATCTACTATACTTATTCTTCCCCGTTCATCGAAGTCAACTCTTTGACTTGACCAAAACCCGATGATGTCTGCTGATCTCGAGAGCGGATACTGATCCCGGGGGACATTCCTCCGCCTCTCCGCCACCGAATTTCTCCGAGAACTGGATTCGGACTCTGTACGAATTCGGCGGTTAGGGTTCCTGTTGGGATGTGCAGTTCTGGGTTGGGGATTTCTAGGTTTAGGGCTTCGAGTTTGTGTAATTTGTGGATTTTCTTTTCTAGAAAACCTCTTTGTTTCCTTTTATGTCGCATTAGGGATTTTGTCTGTTGGTAGAAGAGGAAGTCATTTGGGATGAAACAGTGCGAAGGTTGGTAGCATCATATTTTCTAATGAATCTCTGGCACTAAGTTTTTACACTTTGTTTGCCGATGATCTTCCATTGCCATGGAATGGAGACACGCTATGCCAAATCGGTTGAATCACCAAAGTATAGAGATTTTAGTCTAATTTTCCCAAATTTTTATTGTCAAATATAAGATTTGACATGTTGATTTGAAAACATATTATGATAATTGTTTTTTACTAACCGAATATTTTTAAGAAGAGTTCAGAAAATATTATTTTCAATATTTTTGGAGTATGTGTACTAATAAAATATGAAATTATACGTGAATTATTGCTCACATATGAAAGTTCAATTGTGAACATATCCTTCATGTGGACATCATCGTGTGATTGAAAATTATATTTTTTGATTGCTAGAAAAATATGAGTGTTGAACCAAAATTTATTGGCATTATTTTGCAATCTTATGATAACACAAAGTGGATGACGAGTACGTCACTTTTGCACTAAGGAATATGTTGGCATATTCTCATATCCTAGTGCTCCATAATTTATTAAATACGTGCTAATCCGAGTCGTGCAAATTTTATGTCCTCTTAGTAATGTGTGAATCATTTGAACATTATGTTATGTTAGGTCGTGTTGAAAGTTTCTAGAACACTTGTATTTTGGAATTTCAAGTATTTTTCATGGTTATTTTATTGTTTATTAAATAAAGTATTTACTTAATAGTTTGATCATTACCATGAGAAATATCTACTTGGATTTCTTATTCGAAGAACTTTAGACATTTAGAATTTGAGATTAACTCTCAGAAGGTGAGGGAAAGCATGTCCACAACTTTTTTCGAATTTGAGATTAATTAAAAACTTTAAACAATAGTTGAAAGTTATGTGTGCGTAATAAATTATCATATTAGTGACATAAATCTCGACACATAAATTTCTTAATTTACAATGTGTTATATGGATAATTATGTGTTAAAAGAATAATATATTTTAGAGACTATAAACTTGTTATAGTCTTGTCTGAGATGTACACAATTGATGAATTGATCAATTTAAGAAAAGATGTCTAAGTGAGATGTCCAACTTGATCAATAAGCTAAATATGGTTGGCCACATGCTCATGTTGAGCAAAAAATCTAGAGAAAATTGTCCTCACGTTCCAAGCCTTTGTTGAAATTATTATTTTTGTCCCTATTGTTTCAGAAAAGAGGATTTCGTCCCCCAACTTTGTTTAATTATCACTCTTAGGTCCCTGGATTTTGTCCCTACTCTATCATAATTTGCATTTATTTTTACAATATGTACCTCCATAATTAAAAATACAAATAAATATGCAATTGTCATAAAATTTATTGAATATGATATATCAGTGGGAAGATTGATAAAATATTAATCAATTAAATTATATTAAATTTGATAATATGCTCTAACAAAATAATATATAAATATATTGATAACTACCTTACCAAAAAATGTATATTAACCAATTAATATCTAACGAACACAATCTCGCATTAGAACATAAACTTAAATATTTTTAGTTAGTTAAGTTTTACAGATAAAATGTAATAATAATTATGATAAATTAAAAAATATAAACCTGATTGAAAGGTACCTTCTTCGATTTCTTCTTTCAATTACTTGCATTTTTTTTCTCTGCACTTCCTTCTTCGGTTTCTTCTCTCAGTTGTTATAGGTTGGATAATACCACAAAATAGCCTAAAAATCGTGTGTTGATAGATGAATAGACAAAAAGAATTTGACATATTTGAATAACCCTATTTGACCAATGTGTGTTGACTAATATTCGGAGAAAAAATCCATGTATTTATCATAGATAATTATGATGTATTTACCACCAAAAAAAAATTATGATGTATTTGATACACAGATCTTTTTCGATGTACTAGTCACAGTATACAGAAAAAAAATCTATGTATTCATATGGATACCAAATCAGCAAAATAATTTTTTAACATTGAATTTGCTTGTAACCATGTACAGTTTTATGAAAATAAAAGAAACAATAACGTAGCTTCCAAAGAAAAGGACAATCGATGGCCACCATCCATAGTTTGTTTCTACCTCTCTGTCTTCTCTGTGCAATTGCTCTTCCGCTACTTTCGGGTTCAGCCGTGGGTAGGTAATTTACGAAAATCATTCAATTTTTCTCTATGTTTGTGTCTTTATACTAAATACTATTTAACTATGCGTCAGAAGCTTTATTATGCTATTACTGATGAGGCCTGGGCGCCTGGCTTTCAAACTCTAATAATAGTATATACTTACGTCAATTCATGTATACGTTGTACTATCCGGGGCAAGTGAGATTTTTGTCACTTTTTTTTAGTTACTTTTTACTAGTAATAGATGAGTGCTTTCATGTCAAAGAATAATGAAGTTGGGCCACTTAAATCCGTTTCAATTTTCAATTTGAAGATCTGAGCGCTCTGATAATAAGTATCAATTTTTTCATTGTACTACTAAGTTAATCCGTTTTGGCTATTCAAATTATCTCTGCCTATGGGGTGGGATTGGGTTGTTTCTTACCTTTTAAGTATGGAATAAAATTAGAGTAGAGCCAAAGTAAGGTGCTTTCCTAGTAGTTGTCATGTCTTGTTGGTTTAATACCTGGTTTAAAATTCGAAATGCCATATCAACAATTATGTGGGTGAAAGTGTCACTTCACGTGTATGGTATACTAGGTAGCCAGACGCAACATAGAAAAGGCTCTGCCAGTCACTAAAATATCAAAACTTCAAATCTATGCACTAATTTGATGTGTTTAAAATTGCAATACATGTAAGCGAAAATACTCAAATAATAATGACACTAATTTTTTCTATTATAAAATGAATTTTTGCCTCTAGCACAATATTCATTTACTATTTTGTTATGCGATGGCAAGTAGCAACTTCTTGAAAATGATGGCAGATAGACCCATGTGCTTTTTTTTTTGTTGAAATACGTGGGCTAAGATCGCCCTTGGAATAGAAAACGAAAACAGAAAGCTGTTACAACAAGAGTTCATGGCTGTCGCTCCGTAGCAAAGGGAGAGAGCCATCCGGGGGGTTCTCTAACACATACACACCCTGCGGCAAGCTCAAAGAAAAGTTCGCTAACCAATCAACTAACCTATTAGCACTACGCTTACAAAGTGTGACCTCCATATGTCCATGACGGCGGATGAGATCCCTGCATTTACTCACGAGTACGGTGAGCAGATTACCACACTCAACCCCCTCGGTAAGATACTTGAAGGCTGTGTTCGAGTCAACCTCCACTTCTACATGTGTAAAATTACTTGCCTCCACCAATTGTAAGCCCCGCCAGATGCCCCAAATTTTGGCAGAGATTGCATTGCAGTATCCAGTATTTTGGGTGAAACCCATGCACCATTTTCTATTTGAATCGCATAGCACTCCCCCGCATCCCACCTTCCCTGGATTCTCCTTTGAACATCCATCAGTATTTAGCTTGAGGATTCCTGGGTTGGGCTTTATCCAACGATCAATCGTACCTGTACTACCTCGCGCTGGGATTTCCTTGGAGAGAGAAGTCTCCCAGGCGAGCTCAAATTCAGCAGCTTGGATTCGGATGAAGCCTGCTTTGTCCATGACCTCCGCCGGCCTTCCAAAGACCTCATTGTTCCTCCAACACCATAACCACCAACAAGCACAAGTGAATAGAGTATTCCATTGTAAGTTGGAGGTCACCTGTTGGGTACATAACAGATTTGAGTGGAGCCAACTATGAGACTCCATCGAAAAGAAGTGGTGTCGTGCATCAATCGGAAGTAGGCAGTACCAAACCTTTCTGGCCTTATTGTAGTCTCTCAACATGTGCAGGATGGATTCTTGCGAGGATCTGCACCTTGGACAGTAAGGGTTGGAGCTAAACTTTTGGTGATACCGTTCTTTATTGGTCATGATCCTGTTTTTCAAACACACCCACATGAAGGTGCGCAGCTTTTCTGGAACTTTAATTTTCCAGACACAACTCCATGGCACTTTTGGATTAGGGGCTAGCCGTGATTCATCTATTAGCTTTAGATACACTGACTTAGTAGTGAATTCTCCTGATAATAATAGGTTCCATGAAGGTGAGTCATGTGTAAGGCCCGGGTTATCCACAACTACAGCCAGTAGCTTCTGTTTGGTTTCTTCCTTTAACAAATCATCCAAAAGTTCCCATTTCTAACCTCTCCTAATGCACTAGAACTCGCAGACCCTTTTGTGGAGGTGATTAAACAGCAAGGATGCATTTAGATGGAGGATTAGAGCATTTTCACCTAGCAGCCAAGCATCCAGCCAGAAGCAGACACTTTTTCCATCCCCAACAGTCCAACGCAAGCCTTATTTTATTAAGTATGCTACCTTGGTGATTCTTGACCATATTATTGATGTTCTCGAGCATTGACGACCTAAGGTAAGCTCGTTGGGCTCCCTAACATACTTCTTGTTTAAGATGTAAGCCCAGGTGGAGGTTTGGTTTGAAAGAAACTGCCAGCCCAGCTTGGTAATAAAGGTTTTGTTTGCGAGTTTTGCACTTCGAATGCCTAGGCCACCCAGTACTTTTGGCATGCAAGTATCTTCTTAGTTCACAAGGTGTATTTATTTCCTATCCGGAGAATCAGCCCACAAGAAATTATGGCTTATCTTATCAAGTGTCTCGCACAAGCCTGAAGGGAGTGACACAACCTACATTGCATAAAAAGGAAGGGTGGAGATGACCGACCAGATGAGAGTTGCCCGTCCCGCTAGTGTAAGCTACTTAGCTTTCCAACCAGCCAACTTCGATTGAGCTTTGTCCAAGATGTACTAAAAAGTGTCTTCTTTAATGCGACCATGAATAGTGGAGATGCCTAAATACATTCTGAAATCCCTCGTGACCTTGACGCCCAAGTGACTGCTAAGTTGTTTGTCCTTTTCATGGGAGATATTCTTAGACAACATAACTCTTGACTTGGCCTCTTGCCCAGACTCCTAACAGAATGCATCGAGTATGTTTTTCATCATAGAGACTTGACCTAGGGATGCTTCTGCAAATAAGACCATGTCATCAGCAAAGAAAAGGTAGCTAACTTCCGGCCCTTGTCTGGTTAGTTTGATTGGCTTCTATGCCTTTTTTCTACCCACTATTCTAATCTGATGTGCAAGTCTCTCCATGCAAAGAACAAATAGGTATGGGGAGATAGGGTCTCCTTGGCGTAGTCCCCGGGTAGGAGTTAAGGTTCTTGACATCTCTCCATTCTAAAGTACCAACATTGTGGATTCTGAACACATGCCATAATCAAATCAATGAGTTCTTTTGGTAGTCCTGCCTCCCGAATGGTATCCTCAACATAGTTCTATCGAATTCTATCATAGGCCTTCTCCAAGTCTATTTTGATTGCCATCCAACCTTTAGCGCCTTGTTTGTATTGCATTGAATGAACTACTTCCTACAAAATAATAACATTGTCAAAAATTTGGCGTCCCAGAATGAAGCTTCCTTGAGCCAGGGAGATGAGGTCCGGGAGTTTTGCCTTGAGCCTGTTAACAATGACTTTGGTCAATAGTTTATAGATTACATTATAAAGGTTTATTAGGCGGATTTGTTAGAGTGTATCAGGGGCGTTGGTTTTAGGTATAATTACTAGGAGGGTCTCATTGATCTTTGTAGGTAAGGTTGTTGTTTGGAAGGCATGTGAGATGTATGCTAGCAGGTTCTCTTTGACCAGTCCCCAGCATTTCTGGAAGAAAATGGCTTGGAAGCTATCTACTCCAGGAGCTTTGATAGGGGCCATGTCAAAGAGGGCCGCCCTGACATCCTAGATTGATATAGGCCAGACAGCCCAGGACGTTTCAAGGCTTATCCAAGGTAGAAAATAGCCTCTCGGTGGGTTACAAGGTTCTGGGTGCGACTCCACTCCATAAAGCTGCTTGTAGAAGTCTAGTGCAACTTTTTCAAGTTCATCTTTCTCACAGATCCAATTCCCTGCTTGGTTTTTCAGCCGATGTAGTTTGTTTCGTTGGCGTCGCACCATAGTTGTGGTATGGAAGAAGTTAGTGTTTCGATCCCCGTTGGTGACCACTATTCTCTCGACTTTTGGAGTCACATTAGTTCTTCCTGATAAAGCAGTTGCTCAAGGTCTTGGCATAATTTCATATCTAAGGCTTCTAGACCTTTATTGGGTCTTCGGTCCATAGCTTTTTAAAGCCCGCACAATCTTGCGTAAAGTCTCTTTTTCTTTTGTTCTATGTTTCCAAAGACTTTGATGTTCCATACTTTGAGCTCCTCCTTCAGTTCTTCGAGTGTGTTTCCTATCTCTTTATGGTGCCTCCACTTTGTCTGTATCACGCGGGGGAAGTCGGGGTGAGTAAACCAGGCCGCTTGGAAGCGGAAAGGTCGCTTCCCTTGATGTCTAGAGTTCGTGTTGGCAAAATGGATGAGTAGGGGTGAATGGTTCGCTTGGTATCTTGCCAAATGCTGAACTCGTCCTTCAGACCAAAATGTTCGCCAGTTGTCGTTACATAGAACTCTGTCAAGGCGTTTAGAGACACATCCTCCATTGCTAGTATTTCTTGACCAAGTGAACGGAGAGCCTGAGAAACCCACATCCACGAGTCTATTATAGTTAATCTAGTTGTTAAAGCGGCGATCTTGAGGTTGAAGTCTTCCAGAACCACCCTTACGTTCCTCCAAGCAGGTGATTGCGTTAAAATTGCCTGCAATGATCCATGGTGTCGTGTCTCTTGGTGCGAGGGAGGCTATTGTGTCCCAGCACACCTCTAAACCCGTTACTGGGGGAGGTGCATAAACAATCGTCACGAGGGAGGGTGGCCTATTGTCGTGAATGACTTCAGCATGGATGTATTCCTCCCCAGAGCAAATGATTGAAACTGTCATTACTTGAGACCAAAGAAGCCAGATCCCACCTCTTTGGCCTCTTGCTTCTACCCGTGAGTAAGTCAATCCCGTCTTTCGACACACCATCTCAGCTGAGAGCCCACTAATCTGTGTCTCTAGTAGAGCTACTAAACTAATACCAGACCCATGTGCTTATTAAAATGGGCGAACAGGGATTTCGGTGACGACGCTGACCAAGACAACGACTCGCGTTTTGATGTAGGACTCTCATTGTCCTGCAATTTTCCTATTAACTAGGCCGTGGGCTTTTCAACTTTTTTAGTATAATATAGTTTATAGATCTGGAGTGATCGTACTACGAGTGGTAAAGATTAGAAAAGATAGAAAAAAAAACTTGTTACGTAAAAAATAATTTTGATTATAGAATATATGAGAAAAAAGGGTCGATGGTGGAATTTATATATATTTTTTAAAATATACATAAATACCATGTGGCTTTATTTTTTTAAAAAGATATTGAATTTGGACAGAAAACAATACATGATTTTTTTCAGAGCATAAAGTCATTAACTACTTAAGTGTAAGTGTGAACATAGTGGTGCTCGTATTGAGTTTGCGCGGAAATATCTTTGTTACAACAGATCCGCCATTATATAGGATTGTGACTATAACTCGATAAAAAAAAACCAAAACTATAAAAGAAAAATCATAACTAGCATGGATAAATCCTAATAAAAGAGATTAAACTAATACTAACCAACTGTAACAAATATTGTAATTTTTTTTACCATAATAGATAAATAAGTGTAGAAATAAAACTATTTTTTAAGGGATAAAACTCGGTTGTGATATTGTTCTTGAGCTCCAAGAGTATCTTATTACAATTGATGAAGATACTATAGTCTTCTTAGTAACAAGATGATATCTTTCCTAAAATGAAAAGAAAAATAAGTGTAAAATAATGCTGTTCTCTTTTATTGGGAAATAAACCCTAAACCTCTTAAAAATTTAAAATTCGTAATGACGTTAAAATTTACAACATTGTTAGACTAAAAACTCTTTGACCATAGCAATAAATTTAAAATAAATTTATATTGCTTGTAAATTCTGGGTCCTAATTCATAAGGCCATGTCTTATCAATGTGAATTTAGTTAAAATTCGAGTGAAATTTCTTATTATTTTTATGAGATGATTTTTTTGCCAAAGGTGGAAATTGTTAGAATGTAGGAAAAAAAAACGAAGCTAGCGCTCGCAACTTGTGTGACGATGGCCACTAGCTTGTCACCGAGAGTTGGTGTTGTGGAGTTGGCGGGCGCCAGTTCCATCGGATAGTAAAGAAGAAAAGCCATGAAACACATTACAAAAGATTTATGCGTGGTCTTAACGTCATTGGAGTCGATATGGCTACAAAAGATAATTTCTTTAACCTAAAATTTAATATTGTCAAATTTCCATGAAACACATTACACATATTGTTTTACAACATGATACATATCAAGTTTTGGTGTTACATTATAACTTCTGTAAGTACATAACCAAGTCCACTAAGTTAATATATGTCATTTCCTCTTATTGTTCTCCAAGTTCACATTAATATAGATATGTAGGGTAAATTTTGAGAATATCATTTTGGTAAATTATTTGTATCTATTTAATTAAATTTTCTCGTAGCAAATTTCTTTGGATGAATTTCTAATATATCTAGTAAATTGTCAATATTATCTCTTACATCCATAATATTTATACATAAATTTTTAGAATAAATTACTCCTAAATTCTTTAAATTAGTCATATAGCATTTTGTGTCCTTCAATTTTTGTAAATTATTCCATCATCTCCTATATTTAATTTTATTATTCGGTTATTCCTCATTGACCATTATCAATGTAGGCTCGGGTTACAGTATTATCTATTCAGAGCTTCTACTGTGGACCGAGTTTGTGCTACACTTTACATGGACCGCAACAGGTACGGTTTCGGATAATATATCGTTTTCTGATGCCCACGATAATACTCGAACTTCGTTTTCTGAAGAACTAGTTGAAATCATTTAATTAGAAGAGATTCAATGGCCCAATAAATCTGTGACATTATTATAAGTAGGATTTGATAATTAAATTTTCATAAAACGAATTGATTTTTAGCAAAAATTACTTGCTCAAAACCGAGAGATTTCTTGGAATCTTCTCTATTTGTATACCATAAATAAATCTTCTTGATTATCCGATGTTTCTTTGAGTCGAGAAAATATGTTACCTTCTAAAAAACATTACACCTTTCTAAACAAGTGAGAGTACTCAATTATTAATCATCTCTCAATACACGAGATGGAGCGACAAAAAAGGTGTCTATGTATTTCCACTGTCAAAGGAAAGTAAGTCACCTTAAAGTATTTTTTTTGTTTAATCACGTTAAAGTATGCTTTTTTTTATATAATCACGGAAAAATATGCTTTTTTATACAATCACGGGAAAATATATTGACTACAATAACAGAGAAATTGAGAACTCCTCTAAGTGCGTTAGTGACTATCCTAAAATTTACAAAATATCATAATTTTGGAGTATTAGGGGTTGTGCGTAGACTCTAACACGTATAAAAAAAATTAAGAAAGGGAGAAGTGAAAGCCCATGTATTAAACCCCTCTTTAGTGCAAACCCTTCTCTCGATCTTTTGTGAGGTTAAGACGGTCAATCTCGTTAAATATTTATTACATAAAATTCGGTAAGAAATTTGTGGAAGAAAAATAATATCTCGAGAAAGAGAGCCCTTCCCTTGTCATTTTGGATATCTCAAAATCCGACTTTGTAGTATTAACTATTACATTAGACCTAAGAGTAATAACATTCTGAGCTACTAGTAACAAATCTGACCTAAGATTTGGTCACTATTACATTCTGACCTAAGACTTAGTAACTATTACATTAGACCTAGTAACTATTACAAGTCTGACCCAAGACTTAGTAACTATTACATTAGACCTAGAAACTATTACATTTTGACCTAAGACTTTGTAGGAGAGTCCTTCTCTCGGAATAGCAGCATCTCCTATATCATATAGTAACAAATCTCTAATGGCAACAGACGTCTATTAGAAAACATGTAACCCAAATGGCATAGTGATTAGGAGTTGTGCGTAGGGGACTATATCACGTATAAAAAATATAGGGGACTATATTGGTACATAATTTTGGAGTAATGAAAATCAATCAATCTACTTATAAAGAAAATTAAAAAATATCATTTCGGCTTACATTACTTTTTTATCTGACGCCATCTCTTCCTCTCACTTGGCTCTGCACTATAAAAAAGGCTTAGATGCTCACTGTTTCTCACCACCATTTCTCCAATTTTCTTGGTTCCTAAAGAATCCGTGTAGTGAGTTGGCTACAAAAATGGCTCCTTCCAAGACGTGGATCCTCGTGTTTTGCCCCCTTTTTGCAGTTTTCCTTTTAGCTTCAGCTGAAGTTTCTACTCGGAAGAACGGTATGGGCAAAATCGTTTTGATTTTTTTCCTTGATACCGCCAAATAGACAAAAAGATACTAATATAAATTTGAATAGGACAAAGTTTGAATAGCTTTACTATAAGTATTTGACATTATTTGTTTTAGATGCTTAAATTTAAAATATATTTGTTAAATTACAATAACTATTTTCTTTCTAAAAAATTGCAACTACTATTCTTTTTGAAACTTTGAATTGTTTTTTTATTAAATACCTCAATATGACTACTAGACTTAACATGAAGGAAAGCATTAAACTCTGTCAATGTTGTATAGTTTGATCATGTGCTATTAGATAATAACTATTTATAGATGATAATGAGTACAATAGTGTAGGATACTTAATGACTCTATTCATTTCTTAATTTTTTGAGTTGGACATATTATATCTTCGATCTTATAATTTTTTTACGGTTAGATTTATATCCCACTATTTTGGAGATTCACTCTATGTAAGGTTCAACTTTTTGATATTCTATTTTTTAAATAATTTTTTATTATAAAATAAATTTATATAGAGAATTTTTAATACATCAAAAACATGTGTCATGTTACAGATAATCATTAAATATATTATTTAATTCAATTTTATTTGTCATACACATTGATAGTCATTATATATATCATAGCACAATAATCAAATATGATGAATTGCTGTCCAACTAAGATCTAAATTAAACTCATACTCATACTTTATTTTAAACCCTCTCAAAATCAATATACTCTTAACCCATAAGGTAAGGATATCGCCTATCACGGGGAGAATCAGAAAATTTGGGTAGTGTGTTCAATTTTTAACTATTTTAAGATTTGATTTTAATTTATATCTTGATTAATTTTTTAATAGGTTCAATGTCTAATTTTAGCGGAGGCATACATTAAAAGATATACCTAGTTATAAAAAAAATAAGTCTCCACTTAGTTAAACGTCTCTCTGTCCCTTATCCGACTCACAACATATGTAATTCTGTCATCCTAAAAATATTCAACATCTTTTGTCCAATGTAATTCTGTCATGGTCTAGGTTTTTCTCTTGACTTCAAATATATAGTTTTCAAATATACTTTACTAATGATTCATTATTATTTAACTTTCAAATATCCATAAAAAATAATTGATTTGGATGGATTAGTAGATAATTTTAACAATATAATAAATGCTAATATATAATGGTTTTAGAGGAAAATAAAGTGGGAACACGAGTTGAAGAGAGCAAGTACCCGGGCACTGGTGAACAGCCTCGTTCCTACATTGGGGGTGGCTCCCAGGGCAATGGTGGGCAGCCTCGCACTTATGTTGGGGGCGGCTCCCAGGGCAATGGCGGGCAGCCGCGCACTTACGTTGGGGGCGGCTCTCAGGGCAATGGCGGGCAGCCGCGCACTTACGTTGGGGGCGGCTCCCCGGGTGGTGATGGCGGTTCCCCCGGCGGTAGTGGGAGGTCCAGTACCTATTTCAGGGGAGGCTCCTCAGGCGGTGGTAGGCCTGGTACCTACGGGAGCGGTGGCTATCCCGCAGGCGGTTACTGCCAGCACGGATGCTGCGGTGGATATGTTAACGGCGAGTGTTATGGCTGCTGTAGCCATTAAGGTTCCTGATGGTGAATTCCATCAAGGGTAAGATATTTGCAATGTGCAAGTTGTTTCAAATATAACTCCGCATAAACAACGTAATTTCGGGCTTTTTAGGCATTGGTGGGCATTAAGTGTGTTGAATAAGCTGTACGTTTCTATGAAAAATTACTTGGTGTTGCTCATTGGTCATGTGGTTTCCTAAGTGAATGAATAATGTGATATTTAGTTTGTAATATAATGTTGTTAATTTCTCATACCCAAAACGAATGTATGAGCATATATACGTACTAAAACCATAATGAAAATCAAAATGAATGTATGAGCATATATACATACTAAAACCATAATGAAAATCAAAATGGATCCATGCCTTATGATCCATCAAATACAGGGCGTTGATCTTTACGTGGTCTTAGTTTCATTCGAGTTGCAGGTGGATAACTCCTAAGTAATTTTCGATAGTTACAATATATCGATTGATAATTTGTGAACCCATAAAAAAATTAATAAAATGGATGTAAAGTATGTATTTCTCCAAAAATTATCTTGCATTTTCATTAATTGCGTTTTCTTCTCAGGGTAGAAAATCATCAAACTTTAGTATAACTTGCAGTACTTCTCACCTCATTCTCCATAGCATTCTTAAGACGGCCCTGTCCATGACGTCGGCTATCTGTCAGTGACTTAAATCAGTCGAGTCGTCTTTGGTCGCGAAAAAGTTTCATTAACAAAATTGAACTTGTTAATCGTATACACATATTCATATGCCAACAGCCAATTCTCCGTAGTTGTTAGTACGGAAGAGTTCAACTTGACAATTTATACACAAGCTCTGTGTCGAGTAAGAATAGAAAACATATCTTTTACAGAAAACTAACTTTCACTGAGGCTAATTAGTTGCAATAGAAATAGTAATGCAATTGGTCCCGACAAGTAGGAGATTGGCAATAATCATGGACCGGAAAGGGAATGGCGATGAAGTGCATATCCAACCATAGCGAAACCAAAAAATTTGGTCATTTAATTATTTTTTATTATACTATTAAATTTTGAACATTTAGGTTTTTGTGTGGAACTATTTTCGTTAAGCGGAAGTACGTACATAAGATGAATAGGACTAATTATCACCGAAATCAATTGCAAAGTCTCTTTCCATGGAAACACAATTCTTTCCCAGAATGTCATTTTCTTTGGAACCAATAAACAGAGAAGTGAAACGGCATCGAACTTGAGGTTTCGTTTTCTGATGTCCTTTTTGGCGGATAAGACCGTGGGATTTATAGACAACATTTTGAGTCATTTCCTGTGAAGAAGACGCCGTATTAGTCATCTCGGTGAGCCTACGGGCTACAGCAACTTCGCCCTCACATGGCAAATCTCAATGTGACATTGTTTTTGTACATCACCTTTTTTGCATATCACCTTGCATATAAAATTGATTGAGTCTACCGATTCAATTATGAGATCTTTAAAAGTGATATATTTTTTAAATTAATATATTTTACAGTGACATATTAACACAAGACTATCTAAATATATAGGAAGTAAAGAATTCATATCTTAGAACGTGAGAAGTACCAACCATTATTTTTTTTGGTAAATAAATTATATTAATAATTATATTTACATCTTAAGTGATATCCTAAGTGGTGCGAGGCGTGCACACCAAGCATTCGGCTAGTTGCATTGTTCTCCGACAAACCCTTAGAAAAGATACAACCACAATGCTCATTGTCTAAGTGACTCCGGGTACAAATAAAAAGAATTGCATTCCAAATCCTAAATGAGAATGGAATTAAATCACCTTCATATTTTCTTGTTTGGAACATACCAATACTCTACTTTACCCATTATAATTTTTTTAAGATATCATTCTTTTTTATTATGAGAAACTAATCATATGATGGATTTGAGAGGTCAGAACCAAATATTCGATTGTAAGGATCTTATATGTTCAATTATATTTATTAGTATTTACTTTTTTATTTTCTTATTCTTGTTCTTGATTGATTTACGGTTGTGATCTATTTTATAACTAGCTTGCTAATGATTATGACTAGTGGTTCCAGTTAAGAGTCGAACAAAGGAACATAATTAATTTAACGAGAAATAGTTATTATCAAACTAATTAATTAAAAGTAAGTAAGGTTAGTTTGTACTTACAAAAGTTTTGAGTAGAATTGTTAGGAGTAAGAGTCTCTATTCTTAAGACTATTATATTCTAGAATAGAGATTAATCGATATTTGGTATGTTAATTGATAAACAATTTGTCATGCAATCGCATAACTATTTGATTATTGAATATTTGTGGTTTCTTTATGATTGTAAAAAATTTACTATAACGCCTCGTGATTTGAGCAATTGGTTTTACTATACCAACACGGATCTTTCCACCGTGCTTTATTCTCACTCGCACGCACCCTGAAAAATTTCTCAGGAGATCACTCATCCTAATCCTACTTACGACCAAACGTGTTTAACCTTAGAAATTTTTCAGGATGTGTGCTAGAAAAAAAAGTGAATCTTGTTGGTATAGATAATAACAATCAAATTACTTAAAGTATTTTTACAGACTACATATACAGGTATCACATTCACCCCTCCTTAAGTACGCAACGTCTTTGTCGCGCCAGATACATACTTACCCAAAATTCCTCGCTTGCAGATATATTCAATTTCAAAGTCTCTTTCCATGGAAAACTAATACCTTTCCGGGAATGTCATTTTCCTTGAAACAAAGAAATGTCCTTTCCGGTGGATAACACCGTAGGATATATGGATGACATTTTAAGTCATTTCCTGTGAAGAAGTCGATTTATCATTTTTTTAGGAGTGAAGACGATTTATTAGGAGGCGCAAATATTTGATGGCTAGTATTATATAATTTATATATAATAAAGTTTTACGTAATTTCCTTTGTCTCTTATGGGCTACGGAATTTCGATTGATCATGAAAAACACAAAACAACAATAGTTTGAAAAGTCTGATTGAGATTTGCCATACGAGGGATGAAGTTGCCGTACCATGGAAGATAAAGTTTTATGTCCATATCTCAAAAAACAAAAGAGGTCATGTCCTCATTAATATTTAACACATATATCGTGAAAAATCATTTGACAAATTAGTCACGGGTTTTTGGTGCATGGTTAGATTACTGTGTTATCTGTTGTTTATACAATGTATCATTAGTACTATAAAATTGTATTACTAGCTAACATCATCAATCAATATATCATTTTCTTTATGTAAAATGGCTAAAATCATAAATTACTAATATATTGGTGACGTTTCCCTTGCTAATCTTTTCAACTACTTAGTACAAACTCCCTATGAAATATATTGGTCTAAAAATTAGAAAGTTTAGTGGACCCAAAACAATAATATGTGTTTTTACTTGAATTTGACAAAGGAAACTTCGTTTACAGTATTGTATTTAGGATAAATTGTCTTCAAGTCTTGAGCATTTGCTTAAATTATTATTTTTGTTTTTCGTGTTTCTAAAAAGATATTTTAGTCCCTTTACTTTGATTAAATATCACTGTTAAGTTCCTGGTACTGGAATCAAAAAATTTCTCTAGCAAATAGGGATGTGAAATGTCATTTTTTCCCTTTAGTCAAAAATTAAAAAAACAAATAGAGTAATAAAGGAGGTCCTATTATATATTCTTCTTCTCTCCTTTTTGTCCCCCAAAGCCCCACAATTGTCTTTCTCAAAAATCCCAATTAACATTTACCTAAATCTACAATTCCTAAAATTGAATTGAAGTCCCCGAAGTCCGAATTTCATGGGATTTCACGGGGTCTGAAAAAATTGGTTGCTTCAAACTGCATTGTTGAATTCTTGGGGTTTGATTCTTCGATCGACTTTGGTTTTGCGAGAGCTCAGAGCTGGATTGTTGGGTTCCAATAGCTTGGGTTTTTGTTTGTTTGGAGCTTGACTGAGTGGTGGATGGAGAGGTGGACAAAGAGGTGAACGGAGAGGTGGACAGGGGTTTGTATTTTGTTCGGAATACCGATAGCCAAAAGGCTCGGTAAATTTAATTTACTCAATTTTTTTAACTTTTGACTAAAGGGCAAAAGCGACATTTCTGGTCCCTTGTTACGAAAAAAAAATTTGATTCTAGTACCAAGGACCTAAGAGTGATTTTCAATCAAAGTAAAGGGACTAAATTTTTTTTTTTAATAGAAGGGACAAAAACAGTAATTTAAGCAAAGGCTAGGACTTGAGGGCAATTTTTCCTTGTATTTATATTTAAAAAATCACTAAAGTACGTGGCATGGCGAATTTTCACATGGCTTAAAGCACTTCACTTTTCAACGATCGGAACTTGTATATAAATAAGCACATACTCGGCTTCTCTACTTATTAGTTTCCTCTCAGTACCCTAAGAAATAAAATAAAATAAAGTATCTCATCGCTTCCAAGGAAAAGCGTAACCGATGGCCAACATCCGGGGTTTTCTCCTCCTCCTCTTTGCAATTGCTCTCCTACTTTCGGGTTCAGCCGCGGGTAATTTACGAACTTTATTCATTTTTCCTACGCTTTATGCCTTTACGCGAAATATTCTTTTACAATGCATCAAAAAGGTTAATTATGCTATTGTCGAGGTGGCTCGGAAATCAAACTCTAGTCAGGATATGTACTTACGTCAATTTATATACACGTTGTGGTATCCGGGCAAGTATCCCCTCTAAAATAGATATACTTATCTTTGTGAAGGCGATCGTGCCATGCATGTATGGAAGGCTAAGGACGAAGGAGTCGGCCAAGAGGACGTGGTCCTTGGGCGTCCTCCAATCTATTGGAAAAGAATCCCTACTAAGACTAATCCTAAACTCTCCCGCTGCAAAAGAAGTTGCTGCGTCAATAAATTATTGGGATTTTGCTGGTGGTGCTGCTAGGGCCAAGTGGCAACGAGAAGTCTTAATCACAAGTACCGGAAGGGGCCTAAGTACCATTTATAGTTACGTCCTAGTAATAGATGAGTGCTTCCATAACAATGAATAAGGTTGAGCTACTTTTATCACTGATCGGTTATAAAGAGCTCAACATTCTATTAAGAGTCACATGCATCCTTCGTTTTTGCCCGAGGGCTGATATAAGGTGAGAGATTTGGATTTTATAAATAGAAAAAATATGATTGAGAAAATGTATTTTAATTTTTAAATATAGTATGATGATGTTCGACTTTGGATATTGAATAGTTAATGCATTTTTTTCATGTTATACATTAAATGGAATCATGTTGTTTCTTATATTGTAAAATTGTATGTTGTAAGAATTGTGACGATATTATATGATGACTTCTTCGGTCTGATTAATTAGTAACATGATTGCTCAAATTGCAAGTATGCAGCTAGTTATAGATGGAAGCCTGTCTGATCGAGTAGAAGAAAAATCCGTTCACTGTAGACCAAAATACGAAAAAGAAATGTACATTGCTTATTAGTTATTGGTTCTAAATTATAATGCCAGA
>SOPF01032787.1:0-26396 GCA_012979155.1 Hypericum perforatum
ATATATATATATATATATATATATATATATATATATATATATATATACACATGTGTGTGTGCAAACCATAATTTACTCATATAAGTTCCAACAATCTTAAACTCTTATTAATATTAGTATTTTCATGGTTATTATATATACTCGGAGATGTCAGGTTTCATTTTCGGTAAGCTGTTGTCATATTTTTTCTTTCCTGCCATTGCTAGTAGATCTACAATGTTACATGCGTTAACTTGCTTTCCGAAAATCTTGATTCCTTCTGTGGAACATAATTGTTGTTCTGTTTCTTCACTTCTGATGTTGGTCTTTGTTGTCCGACGAAGGTTTAAGCATACAAGTGGAAAACGAAATTGATTTGAAATAATAAACATGATACAGAATTTGTACTACGTTACAAAATGTCATATAGGCCATAAATGTTTTCCTGCCATTTTGTTTAACCTTTGCATGATTATGTTGATTGGTCTCTGTTACTAATCAGATTGGTTAATCATTTCATTTCTGGTGGATCGGTTTTTTTTTAAATAATTAAGTACATTAACTTGTTTTGCTTGTTGTTGTTACGTTTCTACTGAATTTATAGTCATATTGTTTATCATTGCGGACTGAAACAGTTAAATCAATTATTTGACCATTCATTTTAATTACTTATGGTGCCGTGATATTAAATAATTGCATGGATATATTTCTGTTAAGAGCGTAACTTAATGATCTGCGTTTATTTAATATCATGCCTTTTGATTACCGTTTATGGTTTTAATAATAATATTAAGTTTGCTATTCTCTTGCAGCCTACCATTTATTTTTCCGTTTCTCGAATAATTTCAAGTGAGGTTTTATTGTCTCACGTTCGTTGTTCATGCAATTTAAAATAGTCGATTGGAGTTTACTGGCGTAATGTGCATGTAGTTACTTGAGCGACAGACAACCACACAGGTATTTGCACAAGCATGTGTGTCTGTGAGCTACAGGTATTTGCACAAGCATGTGTGTGGCCGTGAGCTATGGAATCGAGAATGTGTAACTCACGATTCACGGTAAAATTTACATATGTATTTAATTTCCAAATCGTGAATACTAGTATATTTGAACAATTTATTTGAGCCGTTGAATGTGCTTTATGTGTCCTATTATATGGGGCTAAATGAGCTACTATTGATTTTCTAATGTTAACGGACAAGTCATGGACAATTTTAGTGGGACTGGTGTTTTTGTTGACATTCAATTAAGGTGTGGAAAACTGGATCCAATTAATTGTATAAATTGAGCTTGTATATTGAGATACATTTTATGGACCCGGTTGTTGCTAAAAGAGTTTTGTTACACTAATTCAATTTGTGAAATTGATTAATATGTGTTAAGTCTATTTTTTTTATTAAATAAGTTTGACAACTTGAATTGAGATCAATTTGTGAATATGATTAATTCATTTATCGTTTAAGATAAATATTCATGGTTGAAATGAATATCATTGACAACGGGATGATGAGCTTTCAGTTGTGAGGGTTAGCGACGCTAAGGTCGTGATGTCGGGTATGATAAACCCATTATTGAATTCTCAATTTGAGAATTCGAAGAAATTCAAGGATAGTAAAATCAAGAAGTGACAATATGTGATAATGTTGCTCTTGGCTATCTTGGATTTAATATGATATCTTAAAGAGAGTAATTTCGAAGAGGGTGTTAGAGTTTTTATAAAAAACTCTTATCCATGATGTCTTCCAAGTGGCAAGGGTGATCGAAAAAATTAATGCCATATTGGAAGGACCTCAATATGTACCTCAAATGAAGAAGGTGGTAGTGAGTCTCGAAGACTTTTTGAGAAGGTTGTGTTTCGAGTAAGATAATAGAGATGGTTGTCAAGGCCAATGTTGTTAAAAATTGGTAGAAAAATCTCGAGGGAATAAGCAGAAATGCTTTGATAATTCCAAAGGAGATGCTTCAAACACCTACCACTAGAACTAAGAATTTGATCATGCTCATAATGATGAAGCAAGCGTCGAGATCAAATGAGAATACAAGTATGGGACTTGATTGATGATTGTATAAAATAATGTTATGTCTACTTGATGAGAAGTAAAGACAAAACAATAATTTTTTATTTCACAATAAGAACAAGTCAAAACCAACTTGTGAGAAAGATTAAAATCTTTAACTTGTGGGGGGAAGCCGTACTTTTGGCCAACTATGTACTTAATAGGGTATCCCACAAGAAGTTGGATAAAACACCTTATGAATTATGGAAAGGTCATGCACCAAGCTACAAATTCTTAAGGGCTTGGGGATGTCTTGCTAAGGTCCCAATCCCACCTCCCAAAAGGACGAGGATAGGACCCTAGACGATGGATTGTGTGTTTATCGGGTATGCACAAGATAGTGTAGCATATTGATTTCTAGTACACAAGTCAGATAATCCTGATATCCACGTAAACACTATCATTGAAGCTAGGGATGCTTCTTTCTTCGAGGAAAGCTTCCCTCACAAAGCACCAAGAGAGGTTGACAGCCAAGTTGACCAAAGTCAGAAAAACGTGGGGGGAGAAGAACTTGAAGAAGAAGTTGAAGAGCCTAGGTGTAGTAAAAGAGCAAGGAAAGAGAATTCCTTTGGACTTGATTTTCTAACATACTTATTAGAAAATGATCCGATAACCTACAAAGAAGCAATATCTTCTAGAGACTCTACTCTTTGGAAGGAAGCTATGAATAGTAAGATAGAATCTATCTTACATAATCACACATGGAAACTAGTGGAATTACCTCTAGGTAGCAAACCACTAGGTCACTAGTGGATCTTTAAAAAGAAGATGAAGCCCGATGGTACTATAGACAAGTACAAGGCAAGACTTGTAGTTAAAGGCTATAAGTAAACAGATGGTGTCGATTATTTTGACACTTATGCCCCTGTCTCTAGGAAGACATCTATAAGGTTAACTGTAGCCTTAATGGCGTTGTTTGACCTAGAAATCCATCAAATGGATGTGAAGATAGCTTTTCTAAATGGAAATTTAGAAGAGGAGATTTACATGGAATAACCCGAAGGGTTTGTTGTTCCACGTAAAGAACACATGGTGTGTAAACTTGTAAAATCCTTATATAGATTAAAACAAGCACCTAAGCAATGGCACGAGAAGTTTGATAGTGTAATGCTATCAAATGGTTTTTGGATAAATTAATGCGATAAATGTGTCTACGTAAAAGGAGATCAAAAAGACTATGTGATAGTATGTCTCTATGTAGATGACATGTTAATTGTGGGTAATAATGATAATATCAAAATTACCAAGAGAATGTTGTCAAAAAATTTTGACATGAAAGACTTAGAAAAAGCTGACCTAATACTTGGAATGAAGATTACCAAGATTTTAGATAGTTATGCTCTTTCCCAAAGTCATTATGTTGAAAAGATACTCAATAAATTCGATAAAGATAGCAGTGTAGTTGCAAGAACACCAATGGAGGTAGTGTCAAGTCTCTGTAAGAATCGTGGAGATAATGTGTGACAACTAGATTATTCTAGGGTCATAGACAGTCTAATGTATTTCATTGGCTGTACTAGATCGGACATTGCTAACTCGGTTAATAGATTATCAACGTATATGAGTAATCCCAATGATGAGCATTAGAAAGCGATAGTTAGAGTCCTTAGATATCTAAGGTACACGACCAACTATGGATTATACTATACGAGACATCCAGCTGTTCTTGAAGGATATTTAGACGCAAATTGGATCTCGAACTCCAAGAATATCAAATCTATGAGCGGATATATTTTTGTTATTGGAGGAGCGGCGATCTCGTAGAGATCATGCAAGAAAACTTGTATTGCTAGGTCAACTATGGAATTAAAATTCATAGCATTAGATCTAGCAACTAAGGAGTCAGATTGACTCCGAAGTTTTTTGGAGGATGTTCCTATGTAGTCAAAACCCGTGCCTCCGATTAGCGTACACTGTGATAGTCAGTCAGCTATTGGAAGAGCACAGAGTAATGTGTATAATGGAAAGTCTAGACACATACGTCGTAGACATAAATCCATAAGAATGTTATTGAGAACAAGCGTCATATCTTTAGATTATATGAAGTCTAAAGAGAATATCGCAGATTCATTAACAAAAGGTCTAACGAGAGACCAAGTTGAGATTTCATCGAGGGGAACGGGATTAAAGCCCACGAAATGACCTAAACCCATGATGGCAACCCAACTTGGATCGTAAACTCTGATCTGCAAGTTCAATGAGACAACCGAATTGTGAGGCTAGGGTCGACCAAAGTACTCAAGAAATTGAGTTTCCTACCTATTTCTATGATGAAAGAGTGATAGACCTGTCCATGGGAAGGTTAAGCTTTAAGTTTTTAATGATCCTTATACTTTGAGTATATATAAGTGGGGTATGGCAGGATACTCCTTATAAGAGATCACCTATATTGAATGTGAAGGGGCCGCTTCTATGAGATGAGTTAAGGGTTAAATCTCTAGAGTATTCGATGAAGTTTCCAAGGCAGTCCAGGGCCAAAATAGACATAACCGAAAGAACCGAGTAGTGGTTTGAGAATGAGTTGTGTGAGTACCTTTGTCTTGGTATACACAAAATGCCGAATAGTTCAAGGCATCGCATCCACTAGTTGAAAAGTATATCCGAAGGTATTTCACTAAGGAAAGTTCAAGGCTTTTAACCACCTTTCCTGATGCAACAAATTCTCGCAGAACTCCAAGTTGCATGTAGCATTGGTAGGCTCATATCATATAAGCCATTTTGCATTCATGTGGGAGATTGTTGGAGAATTGGTTAATAACCAAGGAAGAAATGGTTAAATACAAATGAGTGTATTATGAGATCTTGCCAAATAGTTTTGGTATTTATGAGAGTAACAAATATTTGCGAAAACCAATTATTGGTGTGAATGAAAAATTGGCTCAAAAGTGATATGCTTGTAACTCAAGTTCGGGGTTTGGGGTGCGGATGCGGATTATGGGTTGTGGGTTTGTGGGAATTGTTCCAGGTTCCAGGGCTTTATCTTTTGGAATTGGGCCGGAACTGTTGAAGCGATTCCAATGACAACCTTGGCCCAGAGTCCAACAGGCCCATTGTCTGGAATACTAAGTGGACACGAATGTGAACACGAATGTGGATACGAATGTGGACACAAATCTATTCAATGCTGGACATTGAATGTGAGTGAGCCAATTGATGACGGGTGAATCTCCCAAATTTAAGGGTTAGTTAATGGCCCCAATAAATTTGGAAGTGACCGTTAGATAGCCCGGGCTACCTATAAAAGGAGCCTTCCTCCTATATTCCAAATAATCCCAAACTTACATTCTTCCTAAGTTCTCTACTTCTCCCTCCCTAGCATAGCATTTCTCATTTGCACAAGTGTCGGAGTTCTAAGACCACTAAGAGTTCGAAAGGTGTACGAAAGTGCTTCCTTCCATACACGTGATTGGGCGTTGTACCTTGGGAACTCTCTTACCCACGGAGGCCTGAAGCTATAAGGCGGGTAATAAGAGTTTAAGGGCACACGGTTAAACCGTGGCCTCGTCCAGGATTAAATCCAAAACTCGTGATATCGAGGAAGACTATCATCAAAGAATATAGACACAAGGAGGCGGCATTTTTATGGTTGTGCAAACCATGTCGTAAGAATACTCTTCCCTAACTTTTATGTTATATACTAATCTTTATATATATATATGTGTAAACCATAATTTACTAATATAAGTTCCAACAGGATTCATCATCTTCTCCCTTCCTATCGGTTTTTGGGACATGAGACGACTCTTGAAGGCTTATCGACAACGAGTACGAAGGATACGATGATGGCTCGATCTTGGATGAAGCCGACACCTGGATCTCTTCCTCCTTCAACCGGATTTAAAAATATGGGGTTTTTTTATATTTCAAAGTTTGGGACCAATTTAGTAATTTATATCATGTCTTATCATCTCAACTGAAATAGTTGGACTTTCCATGTCAACCAACAAACAACACCGTTTAGGAGAACGCAGATCCAACGTCGACAGACAAGTGGCCAAGAAGCCGATAGTACTTCAACACGTACGAAGATAGAATTTTAAAACCATATTGACTTAATTTGAAAAATGCAAAATCATTTACTTTTCCCAACAACAAACAAAGTCGAACGTAATAGAACTTGTACTTTCTGGCGGATAAGACCGCGGGATATATATACGACATTTTTTAGTCATTTCCTGTGAAGAAGACGACTTATAAGTCATCTCGGTGCGCATACGGTCTAAGGCAACATGGCCCTCACATGGAAAATCTCAATGTAGCATATTTTGTTTATATCACCTTGAATACGAAATGGATTGAGTCTATTAATCCAATTTGATTTTAATTTTTGAAGACAATTGTTTTTAACAATTATTTAAAATTATTATATTAATGTAAATATCTGTGAGGTCTAAAATATTTGCAATCTAATGACACAAAATGGTATAAATATTTAGGAGATTTCAAATCAAAATTATGGCATGTTAAGTGTGGCAACCATTTTTTAAAATAAATTTTAATAATAACAATGATATTTACATCCTAAGTGGTGCGATGTGTGAGGTGTGCACACCAAGCAACCAGCTAGTTACATTGTAGTCCAGAAACCCTCAAAACATATACAACTACGATGCTCATCGTCTAAGTGACTCAGGGTACAATGACTAGTATCTCATTGAATTTTAAGGTTACGCCCATAATTGCCATAATAATAAAATTCATTAGTAAATTAATAAATTTCTCAACCATCTTATTAAATATAGGAAGTAGTAAAGTTTGTAACAGATACGAAGATTTATGACATCGATTTATGGTAGCTATTTGGATAATCTTTTCTTGGATTTTATATATAGGATACAATCTATGGAATTGGACACGTGAAAGACACACACGAGACACATATGGTAAGAACATGATTGATGACACATCATAAATACTACACAAGTGACGCAAAAACATAGCCTCCAAGTGTTTATGTGTTGAAATCCAGTCCTAGCATTGAACACATGAGTTAGGACGAGCTAGTGACAAGACTTTCTTACAATCCTGTGATAAACATGTGCAAACCTATGAATACAAATAAACTTGTGGAGTGTTTGCGCTACAACAAGTATTTATGTTATATATCTTGATATCATTTCTTATGCATGAAAACATATATATGAACCATTCAATGTTACCAAAACAATATGAGCTTTGTTCTGGATTTAAAATACTTTTTACAATAAAAATGTTTTTTGTAAAATTATCTTTGGAAAATAAGATTTCTTGGTAAAGGTTTCTTCATGAAAAAATATATTGTTGCCTTGCATAAAATATATAGAAACCCCTAGGGATCTATGTGTAGTTTTGCATGTGGGAAACACAAAGAAATCTTTCTTTATTCGCGCACGCGAGAAACGTCTAAAGAATAAATTGAGATTATTGCACTTAATCAGAATTTGTATAAGGAACTTGTCCTTATTCGCAAATGCATAAAACACGTATAGATGAAATTAAAATTTAACCTTATTTGTGAACGCAAAGAATCATAAATTACTAATGTGTAATTAGCCCACAAAATCCGCAAATCAGGATAGAATCCTAATTTCTGAAATGAAAAGTTCTGTCCCAAATTTTCTTTCTTGATCTTCATCGGGAAACTCGACAATGGTCATTTCCTGTCGACCGCCACATATTGGACGTCAGCTTGCTCGGTCTTGATGAGAAATTACCATAAAAAGCGACATTTATTCAAATGGAAATTAGATGTCCGGTGTTGGAGAGTGAAGAAATGGAGCAACGGCGATCACTTCGGAGACGTCAACCCGAGGTCGATGCCGGCGAAGAACCACGCCATCAGAGGGTCCTGAAGTGGCCGATGGCGGCTGCGCAAGAGATTGAGAAGGACTTGGTGAATCTCATTTTGTGGGTATTGGGCCGATTAGGATTTGGGCCAGATTTGAGAAAAATCTAGGCCGAATTTAAAAGTAAATATAATCCGTATGGGCCTGAACCCAAAATGGATAGAAAAATTAAGCATAGTTTTAAAAAATGTGGTCCGGCCGGTCGGACTGCGTTTCAGACCCAATTTTAGGTCGTTTTATGTTAAAAAATGCAGTATGGTTCGACTGGTCAATTTCCAGTCGAACCGGCTGAATCAACAAAAAAAGGACGATTCGACCAGAAATTTGTGCATATATATATATATACTTTTTTACTCTACATAACTTATTTACCTATATATTTATATATATTTCAGGAAATTACACTAAAATATAAAGAAAAAAATATCCGGTCTGACCGGCCAAACAACTGGTCAGACCGATTGACCTGGGGTCGGACCCAAATCTGGGTCAATCTCTGGGTTGTTTTTAAGAACTATGAAATTAAGATAAATAAAAAAGAGAAAGGCTTTGTGGGCCTTATACCAAGTATCCTTAAAAATAAAGTTTTTAGAGAAAATTAGGCTAAAATCCACGTACTATGGTGATTCAACAGTTTTGGTCCTTGCTGTTTTAAAACTATTTTTTGACTCCCTACTATTCAAAATAACCGAGCTTTTAAGTCCATAAAAATTAACATAATTTTTTTTTAACAATTATACCCTTTATTTGAAAAATTAACTCAAATCCAAAATCAAAATTAAACCAAATCAAACCCCAACCCAAATTAACCAAACCAAAATTAACACAAACGCTAACCCAAATATACTTATTCCTCTGTCCGGACACAGACACACCGACGAGTCTCTCTCTTGTTCCTTCAACGCCCCGAAGTCGTCACTCCCCATCTACTATACTTATTCTTCCCCGTTCATCGAAGTCAACTCTTTGACTTGACCAAAACCCGATGATGTCTGCTGATCTCGAGAGCGGATACTGATCCCGGGGGACATTCCTCCGCCTCTCCGCCACCGAATTTCTCCGAGAACTGGATTCGGACTCTGTACGAATTCGGCGGTTAGGGTTCCTGTTGGGATGTGCAGTTCTGGGTTGGGGATTTCTAGGTTTAGGGCTTCGAGTTTGTGTAATTTGTGGATTTTCTTTTCTAGAAAACCTCTTTGTTTCCTTTTATGTCGCATTAGGGATTTTGTCTGTTGGTAGAAGAGGAAGTCATTTGGGATGAAACAGTGCGAAGGTTGGTAGCATCATATTTTCTAATGAATCTCTGGCACTAAGTTTTTACACTTTGTTTGCCGATGATCTTCCATTGCCATGGAATGGAGACACGCTATGCCAAATCGGTTGAATCACCAAAGTATAGAGATTTTAGTCTAATTTTCCCAAATTTTTATTGTCAAATATAAGATTTGACATGTTGATTTGAAAACATATTATGATAATTGTTTTTTACTAACCGAATATTTTTAAGAAGAGTTCAGAAAATATTATTTTCAATATTTTTGGAGTATGTGTACTAATAAAATATGAAATTATACGTGAATTATTGCTCACATATGAAAGTTCAATTGTGAACATATCCTTCATGTGGACATCATCGTGTGATTGAAAATTATATTTTTTGATTGCTAGAAAAATATGAGTGTTGAACCAAAATTTATTGGCATTATTTTGCAATCTTATGATAACACAAAGTGGATGACGAGTACGTCACTTTTGCACTAAGGAATATGTTGGCATATTCTCATATCCTAGTGCTCCATAATTTATTAAATACGTGCTAATCCGAGTCGTGCAAATTTTATGTCCTCTTAGTAATGTGTGAATCATTTGAACATTATGTTATGTTAGGTCGTGTTGAAAGTTTCTAGAACACTTGTATTTTGGAATTTCAAGTATTTTTCATGGTTATTTTATTGTTTATTAAATAAAGTATTTACTTAATAGTTTGATCATTACCATGAGAAATATCTACTTGGATTTCTTATTCGAAGAACTTTAGACATTTAGAATTTGAGATTAACTCTCAGAAGGTGAGGGAAAGCATGTCCACAACTTTTTTCGAATTTGAGATTAATTAAAAACTTTAAACAATAGTTGAAAGTTATGTGTGCGTAATAAATTATCATATTAGTGACATAAATCTCGACACATAAATTTCTTAATTTACAATGTGTTATATGGATAATTATGTGTTAAAAGAATAATATATTTTAGAGACTATAAACTTGTTATAGTCTTGTCTGAGATGTACACAATTGATGAATTGATCAATTTAAGAAAAGATGTCTAAGTGAGATGTCCAACTTGATCAATAAGCTAAATATGGTTGGCCACATGCTCATGTTGAGCAAAAAATCTAGAGAAAATTGTCCTCACGTTCCAAGCCTTTGTTGAAATTATTATTTTTGTCCCTATTGTTTCAGAAAAGAGGATTTCGTCCCCCAACTTTGTTTAATTATCACTCTTAGGTCCCTGGATTTTGTCCCTACTCTATCATAATTTGCATTTATTTTTACAATATGTACCTCCATAATTAAAAATACAAATAAATATGCAATTGTCATAAAATTTATTGAATATGATATATCAGTGGGAAGATTGATAAAATATTAATCAATTAAATTATATTAAATTTGATAATATGCTCTAACAAAATAATATATAAATATATTGATAACTACCTTACCAAAAAATGTATATTAACCAATTAATATCTAACGAACACAATCTCGCATTAGAACATAAACTTAAATATTTTTAGTTAGTTAAGTTTTACAGATAAAATGTAATAATAATTATGATAAATTAAAAAATATAAACCTGATTGAAAGGTACCTTCTTCGATTTCTTCTTTCAATTACTTGCATTTTTTTTCTCTGCACTTCCTTCTTCGGTTTCTTCTCTCAGTTGTTATAGGTTGGATAATACCACAAAATAGCCTAAAAATCGTGTGTTGATAGATGAATAGACAAAAAGAATTTGACATATTTGAATAACCCTATTTGACCAATGTGTGTTGACTAATATTCGGAGAAAAAATCCATGTATTTATCATAGATAATTATGATGTATTTACCACCAAAAAAAAATTATGATGTATTTGATACACAGATCTTTTTCGATGTACTAGTCACAGTATACAGAAAAAAAATCTATGTATTCATATGGATACCAAATCAGCAAAATAATTTTTTAACATTGAATTTGCTTGTAACCATGTACAGTTTTATGAAAATAAAAGAAACAATAACGTAGCTTCCAAAGAAAAGGACAATCGATGGCCACCATCCATAGTTTGTTTCTACCTCTCTGTCTTCTCTGTGCAATTGCTCTTCCGCTACTTTCGGGTTCAGCCGTGGGTAGGTAATTTACGAAAATCATTCAATTTTTCTCTATGTTTGTGTCTTTATACTAAATACTATTTAACTATGCGTCAGAAGCTTTATTATGCTATTACTGATGAGGCCTGGGCGCCTGGCTTTCAAACTCTAATAATAGTATATACTTACGTCAATTCATGTATACGTTGTACTATCCGGGGCAAGTGAGATTTTTGTCACTTTTTTTTAGTTACTTTTTACTAGTAATAGATGAGTGCTTTCATGTCAAAGAATAATGAAGTTGGGCCACTTAAATCCGTTTCAATTTTCAATTTGAAGATCTGAGCGCTCTGATAATAAGTATCAATTTTTTCATTGTACTACTAAGTTAATCCGTTTTGGCTATTCAAATTATCTCTGCCTATGGGGTGGGATTGGGTTGTTTCTTACCTTTTAAGTATGGAATAAAATTAGAGTAGAGCCAAAGTAAGGTGCTTTCCTAGTAGTTGTCATGTCTTGTTGGTTTAATACCTGGTTTAAAATTCGAAATGCCATATCAACAATTATGTGGGTGAAAGTGTCACTTCACGTGTATGGTATACTAGGTAGCCAGACGCAACATAGAAAAGGCTCTGCCAGTCACTAAAATATCAAAACTTCAAATCTATGCACTAATTTGATGTGTTTAAAATTGCAATACATGTAAGCGAAAATACTCAAATAATAATGACACTAATTTTTTCTATTATAAAATGAATTTTTGCCTCTAGCACAATATTCATTTACTATTTTGTTATGCGATGGCAAGTAGCAACTTCTTGAAAATGATGGCAGATAGACCCATGTGCTTTTTTTTTTGTTGAAATACGTGGGCTAAGATCGCCCTTGGAATAGAAAACGAAAACAGAAAGCTGTTACAACAAGAGTTCATGGCTGTCGCTCCGTAGCAAAGGGAGAGAGCCATCCGGGGGGTTCTCTAACACATACACACCCTGCGGCAAGCTCAAAGAAAAGTTCGCTAACCAATCAACTAACCTATTAGCACTACGCTTACAAAGTGTGACCTCCATATGTCCATGACGGCGGATGAGATCCCTGCATTTACTCACGAGTACGGTGAGCAGATTACCACACTCAACCCCCTCGGTAAGATACTTGAAGGCTGTGTTCGAGTCAACCTCCACTTCTACATGTGTAAAATTACTTGCCTCCACCAATTGTAAGCCCCGCCAGATGCCCCAAATTTTGGCAGAGATTGCATTGCAGTATCCAGTATTTTGGGTGAAACCCATGCACCATTTTCTATTTGAATCGCATAGCACTCCCCCGCATCCCACCTTCCCTGGATTCTCCTTTGAACATCCATCAGTATTTAGCTTGAGGATTCCTGGGTTGGGCTTTATCCAACGATCAATCGTACCTGTACTACCTCGCGCTGGGATTTCCTTGGAGAGAGAAGTCTCCCAGGCGAGCTCAAATTCAGCAGCTTGGATTCGGATGAAGCCTGCTTTGTCCATGACCTCCGCCGGCCTTCCAAAGACCTCATTGTTCCTCCAACACCATAACCACCAACAAGCACAAGTGAATAGAGTATTCCATTGTAAGTTGGAGGTCACCTGTTGGGTACATAACAGATTTGAGTGGAGCCAACTATGAGACTCCATCGAAAAGAAGTGGTGTCGTGCATCAATCGGAAGTAGGCAGTACCAAACCTTTCTGGCCTTATTGTAGTCTCTCAACATGTGCAGGATGGATTCTTGCGAGGATCTGCACCTTGGACAGTAAGGGTTGGAGCTAAACTTTTGGTGATACCGTTCTTTATTGGTCATGATCCTGTTTTTCAAACACACCCACATGAAGGTGCGCAGCTTTTCTGGAACTTTAATTTTCCAGACACAACTCCATGGCACTTTTGGATTAGGGGCTAGCCGTGATTCATCTATTAGCTTTAGATACACTGACTTAGTAGTGAATTCTCCTGATAATAATAGGTTCCATGAAGGTGAGTCATGTGTAAGGCCCGGGTTATCCACAACTACAGCCAGTAGCTTCTGTTTGGTTTCTTCCTTTAACAAATCATCCAAAAGTTCCCATTTCTAACCTCTCCTAATGCACTAGAACTCGCAGACCCTTTTGTGGAGGTGATTAAACAGCAAGGATGCATTTAGATGGAGGATTAGAGCATTTTCACCTAGCAGCCAAGCATCCAGCCAGAAGCAGACACTTTTTCCATCCCCAACAGTCCAACGCAAGCCTTATTTTATTAAGTATGCTACCTTGGTGATTCTTGACCATATTATTGATGTTCTCGAGCATTGACGACCTAAGGTAAGCTCGTTGGGCTCCCTAACATACTTCTTGTTTAAGATGTAAGCCCAGGTGGAGGTTTGGTTTGAAAGAAACTGCCAGCCCAGCTTGGTAATAAAGGTTTTGTTTGCGAGTTTTGCACTTCGAATGCCTAGGCCACCCAGTACTTTTGGCATGCAAGTATCTTCTTAGTTCACAAGGTGTATTTATTTCCTATCCGGAGAATCAGCCCACAAGAAATTATGGCTTATCTTATCAAGTGTCTCGCACAAGCCTGAAGGGAGTGACACAACCTACATTGCATAAAAAGGAAGGGTGGAGATGACCGACCAGATGAGAGTTGCCCGTCCCGCTAGTGTAAGCTACTTAGCTTTCCAACCAGCCAACTTCGATTGAGCTTTGTCCAAGATGTACTAAAAAGTGTCTTCTTTAATGCGACCATGAATAGTGGAGATGCCTAAATACATTCTGAAATCCCTCGTGACCTTGACGCCCAAGTGACTGCTAAGTTGTTTGTCCTTTTCATGGGAGATATTCTTAGACAACATAACTCTTGACTTGGCCTCTTGCCCAGACTCCTAACAGAATGCATCGAGTATGTTTTTCATCATAGAGACTTGACCTAGGGATGCTTCTGCAAATAAGACCATGTCATCAGCAAAGAAAAGGTAGCTAACTTCCGGCCCTTGTCTGGTTAGTTTGATTGGCTTCTATGCCTTTTTTCTACCCACTATTCTAATCTGATGTGCAAGTCTCTCCATGCAAAGAACAAATAGGTATGGGGAGATAGGGTCTCCTTGGCGTAGTCCCCGGGTAGGAGTTAAGGTTCTTGACATCTCTCCATTCTAAAGTACCAACATTGTGGATTCTGAACACATGCCATAATCAAATCAATGAGTTCTTTTGGTAGTCCTGCCTCCCGAATGGTATCCTCAACATAGTTCTATCGAATTCTATCATAGGCCTTCTCCAAGTCTATTTTGATTGCCATCCAACCTTTAGCGCCTTGTTTGTATTGCATTGAATGAACTACTTCCTACAAAATAATAACATTGTCAAAAATTTGGCGTCCCAGAATGAAGCTTCCTTGAGCCAGGGAGATGAGGTCCGGGAGTTTTGCCTTGAGCCTGTTAACAATGACTTTGGTCAATAGTTTATAGATTACATTATAAAGGTTTATTAGGCGGATTTGTTAGAGTGTATCAGGGGCGTTGGTTTTAGGTATAATTACTAGGAGGGTCTCATTGATCTTTGTAGGTAAGGTTGTTGTTTGGAAGGCATGTGAGATGTATGCTAGCAGGTTCTCTTTGACCAGTCCCCAGCATTTCTGGAAGAAAATGGCTTGGAAGCTATCTACTCCAGGAGCTTTGATAGGGGCCATGTCAAAGAGGGCCGCCCTGACATCCTAGATTGATATAGGCCAGACAGCCCAGGACGTTTCAAGGCTTATCCAAGGTAGAAAATAGCCTCTCGGTGGGTTACAAGGTTCTGGGTGCGACTCCACTCCATAAAGCTGCTTGTAGAAGTCTAGTGCAACTTTTTCAAGTTCATCTTTCTCACAGATCCAATTCCCTGCTTGGTTTTTCAGCCGATGTAGTTTGTTTCGTTGGCGTCGCACCATAGTTGTGGTATGGAAGAAGTTAGTGTTTCGATCCCCGTTGGTGACCACTATTCTCTCGACTTTTGGAGTCACATTAGTTCTTCCTGATAAAGCAGTTGCTCAAGGTCTTGGCATAATTTCATATCTAAGGCTTCTAGACCTTTATTGGGTCTTCGGTCCATAGCTTTTTAAAGCCCGCACAATCTTGCGTAAAGTCTCTTTTTCTTTTGTTCTATGTTTCCAAAGACTTTGATGTTCCATACTTTGAGCTCCTCCTTCAGTTCTTCGAGTGTGTTTCCTATCTCTTTATGGTGCCTCCACTTTGTCTGTATCACGCGGGGGAAGTCGGGGTGAGTAAACCAGGCCGCTTGGAAGCGGAAAGGTCGCTTCCCTTGATGTCTAGAGTTCGTGTTGGCAAAATGGATGAGTAGGGGTGAATGGTTCGCTTGGTATCTTGCCAAATGCTGAACTCGTCCTTCAGACCAAAATGTTCGCCAGTTGTCGTTACATAGAACTCTGTCAAGGCGTTTAGAGACACATCCTCCATTGCTAGTATTTCTTGACCAAGTGAACGGAGAGCCTGAGAAACCCACATCCACGAGTCTATTATAGTTAATCTAGTTGTTAAAGCGGCGATCTTGAGGTTGAAGTCTTCCAGAACCACCCTTACGTTCCTCCAAGCAGGTGATTGCGTTAAAATTGCCTGCAATGATCCATGGTGTCGTGTCTCTTGGTGCGAGGGAGGCTATTGTGTCCCAGCACACCTCTAAACCCGTTACTGGGGGAGGTGCATAAACAATCGTCACGAGGGAGGGTGGCCTATTGTCGTGAATGACTTCAGCATGGATGTATTCCTCCCCAGAGCAAATGATTGAAACTGTCATTACTTGAGACCAAAGAAGCCAGATCCCACCTCTTTGGCCTCTTGCTTCTACCCGTGAGTAAGTCAATCCCGTCTTTCGACACACCATCTCAGCTGAGAGCCCACTAATCTGTGTCTCTAGTAGAGCTACTAAACTAATACCAGACCCATGTGCTTATTAAAATGGGCGAACAGGGATTTCGGTGACGACGCTGACCAAGACAACGACTCGCGTTTTGATGTAGGACTCTCATTGTCCTGCAATTTTCCTATTAACTAGGCCGTGGGCTTTTCAACTTTTTTAGTATAATATAGTTTATAGATCTGGAGTGATCGTACTACGAGTGGTAAAGATTAGAAAAGATAGAAAAAAAAACTTGTTACGTAAAAAATAATTTTGATTATAGAATATATGAGAAAAAAGGGTCGATGGTGGAATTTATATATATTTTTTAAAATATACATAAATACCATGTGGCTTTATTTTTTTAAAAAGATATTGAATTTGGACAGAAAACAATACATGATTTTTTTCAGAGCATAAAGTCATTAACTACTTAAGTGTAAGTGTGAACATAGTGGTGCTCGTATTGAGTTTGCGCGGAAATATCTTTGTTACAACAGATCCGCCATTATATAGGATTGTGACTATAACTCGATAAAAAAAAACCAAAACTATAAAAGAAAAATCATAACTAGCATGGATAAATCCTAATAAAAGAGATTAAACTAATACTAACCAACTGTAACAAATATTGTAATTTTTTTTACCATAATAGATAAATAAGTGTAGAAATAAAACTATTTTTTAAGGGATAAAACTCGGTTGTGATATTGTTCTTGAGCTCCAAGAGTATCTTATTACAATTGATGAAGATACTATAGTCTTCTTAGTAACAAGATGATATCTTTCCTAAAATGAAAAGAAAAATAAGTGTAAAATAATGCTGTTCTCTTTTATTGGGAAATAAACCCTAAACCTCTTAAAAATTTAAAATTCGTAATGACGTTAAAATTTACAACATTGTTAGACTAAAAACTCTTTGACCATAGCAATAAATTTAAAATAAATTTATATTGCTTGTAAATTCTGGGTCCTAATTCATAAGGCCATGTCTTATCAATGTGAATTTAGTTAAAATTCGAGTGAAATTTCTTATTATTTTTATGAGATGATTTTTTTGCCAAAGGTGGAAATTGTTAGAATGTAGGAAAAAAAAACGAAGCTAGCGCTCGCAACTTGTGTGACGATGGCCACTAGCTTGTCACCGAGAGTTGGTGTTGTGGAGTTGGCGGGCGCCAGTTCCATCGGATAGTAAAGAAGAAAAGCCATGAAACACATTACAAAAGATTTATGCGTGGTCTTAACGTCATTGGAGTCGATATGGCTACAAAAGATAATTTCTTTAACCTAAAATTTAATATTGTCAAATTTCCATGAAACACATTACACATATTGTTTTACAACATGATACATATCAAGTTTTGGTGTTACATTATAACTTCTGTAAGTACATAACCAAGTCCACTAAGTTAATATATGTCATTTCCTCTTATTGTTCTCCAAGTTCACATTAATATAGATATGTAGGGTAAATTTTGAGAATATCATTTTGGTAAATTATTTGTATCTATTTAATTAAATTTTCTCGTAGCAAATTTCTTTGGATGAATTTCTAATATATCTAGTAAATTGTCAATATTATCTCTTACATCCATAATATTTATACATAAATTTTTAGAATAAATTACTCCTAAATTCTTTAAATTAGTCATATAGCATTTTGTGTCCTTCAATTTTTGTAAATTATTCCATCATCTCCTATATTTAATTTTATTATTCGGTTATTCCTCATTGACCATTATCAATGTAGGCTCGGGTTACAGTATTATCTATTCAGAGCTTCTACTGTGGACCGAGTTTGTGCTACACTTTACATGGACCGCAACAGGTACGGTTTCGGATAATATATCGTTTTCTGATGCCCACGATAATACTCGAACTTCGTTTTCTGAAGAACTAGTTGAAATCATTTAATTAGAAGAGATTCAATGGCCCAATAAATCTGTGACATTATTATAAGTAGGATTTGATAATTAAATTTTCATAAAACGAATTGATTTTTAGCAAAAATTACTTGCTCAAAACCGAGAGATTTCTTGGAATCTTCTCTATTTGTATACCATAAATAAATCTTCTTGATTATCCGATGTTTCTTTGAGTCGAGAAAATATGTTACCTTCTAAAAAACATTACACCTTTCTAAACAAGTGAGAGTACTCAATTATTAATCATCTCTCAATACACGAGATGGAGCGACAAAAAAGGTGTCTATGTATTTCCACTGTCAAAGGAAAGTAAGTCACCTTAAAGTATTTTTTTTGTTTAATCACGTTAAAGTATGCTTTTTTTTATATAATCACGGAAAAATATGCTTTTTTATACAATCACGGGAAAATATATTGACTACAATAACAGAGAAATTGAGAACTCCTCTAAGTGCGTTAGTGACTATCCTAAAATTTACAAAATATCATAATTTTGGAGTATTAGGGGTTGTGCGTAGACTCTAACACGTATAAAAAAAATTAAGAAAGGGAGAAGTGAAAGCCCATGTATTAAACCCCTCTTTAGTGCAAACCCTTCTCTCGATCTTTTGTGAGGTTAAGACGGTCAATCTCGTTAAATATTTATTACATAAAATTCGGTAAGAAATTTGTGGAAGAAAAATAATATCTCGAGAAAGAGAGCCCTTCCCTTGTCATTTTGGATATCTCAAAATCCGACTTTGTAGTATTAACTATTACATTAGACCTAAGAGTAATAACATTCTGAGCTACTAGTAACAAATCTGACCTAAGATTTGGTCACTATTACATTCTGACCTAAGACTTAGTAACTATTACATTAGACCTAGTAACTATTACAAGTCTGACCCAAGACTTAGTAACTATTACATTAGACCTAGAAACTATTACATTTTGACCTAAGACTTTGTAGGAGAGTCCTTCTCTCGGAATAGCAGCATCTCCTATATCATATAGTAACAAATCTCTAATGGCAACAGACGTCTATTAGAAAACATGTAACCCAAATGGCATAGTGATTAGGAGTTGTGCGTAGGGGACTATATCACGTATAAAAAATATAGGGGACTATATTGGTACATAATTTTGGAGTAATGAAAATCAATCAATCTACTTATAAAGAAAATTAAAAAATATCATTTCGGCTTACATTACTTTTTTATCTGACGCCATCTCTTCCTCTCACTTGGCTCTGCACTATAAAAAAGGCTTAGATGCTCACTGTTTCTCACCACCATTTCTCCAATTTTCTTGGTTCCTAAAGAATCCGTGTAGTGAGTTGGCTACAAAAATGGCTCCTTCCAAGACGTGGATCCTCGTGTTTTGCCCCCTTTTTGCAGTTTTCCTTTTAGCTTCAGCTGAAGTTTCTACTCGGAAGAACGGTATGGGCAAAATCGTTTTGATTTTTTTCCTTGATACCGCCAAATAGACAAAAAGATACTAATATAAATTTGAATAGGACAAAGTTTGAATAGCTTTACTATAAGTATTTGACATTATTTGTTTTAGATGCTTAAATTTAAAATATATTTGTTAAATTACAATAACTATTTTCTTTCTAAAAAATTGCAACTACTATTCTTTTTGAAACTTTGAATTGTTTTTTTATTAAATACCTCAATATGACTACTAGACTTAACATGAAGGAAAGCATTAAACTCTGTCAATGTTGTATAGTTTGATCATGTGCTATTAGATAATAACTATTTATAGATGATAATGAGTACAATAGTGTAGGATACTTAATGACTCTATTCATTTCTTAATTTTTTGAGTTGGACATATTATATCTTCGATCTTATAATTTTTTTACGGTTAGATTTATATCCCACTATTTTGGAGATTCACTCTATGTAAGGTTCAACTTTTTGATATTCTATTTTTTAAATAATTTTTTATTATAAAATAAATTTATATAGAGAATTTTTAATACATCAAAAACATGTGTCATGTTACAGATAATCATTAAATATATTATTTAATTCAATTTTATTTGTCATACACATTGATAGTCATTATATATATCATAGCACAATAATCAAATATGATGAATTGCTGTCCAACTAAGATCTAAATTAAACTCATACTCATACTTTATTTTAAACCCTCTCAAAATCAATATACTCTTAACCCATAAGGTAAGGATATCGCCTATCACGGGGAGAATCAGAAAATTTGGGTAGTGTGTTCAATTTTTAACTATTTTAAGATTTGATTTTAATTTATATCTTGATTAATTTTTTAATAGGTTCAATGTCTAATTTTAGCGGAGGCATACATTAAAAGATATACCTAGTTATAAAAAAAATAAGTCTCCACTTAGTTAAACGTCTCTCTGTCCCTTATCCGACTCACAACATATGTAATTCTGTCATCCTAAAAATATTCAACATCTTTTGTCCAATGTAATTCTGTCATGGTCTAGGTTTTTCTCTTGACTTCAAATATATAGTTTTCAAATATACTTTACTAATGATTCATTATTATTTAACTTTCAAATATCCATAAAAAATAATTGATTTGGATGGATTAGTAGATAATTTTAACAATATAATAAATGCTAATATATAATGGTTTTAGAGGAAAATAAAGTGGGAACACGAGTTGAAGAGAGCAAGTACCCGGGCACTGGTGAACAGCCTCGTTCCTACATTGGGGGTGGCTCCCAGGGCAATGGTGGGCAGCCTCGCACTTATGTTGGGGGCGGCTCCCAGGGCAATGGCGGGCAGCCGCGCACTTACGTTGGGGGCGGCTCTCAGGGCAATGGCGGGCAGCCGCGCACTTACGTTGGGGGCGGCTCCCCGGGTGGTGATGGCGGTTCCCCCGGCGGTAGTGGGAGGTCCAGTACCTATTTCAGGGGAGGCTCCTCAGGCGGTGGTAGGCCTGGTACCTACGGGAGCGGTGGCTATCCCGCAGGCGGTTACTGCCAGCACGGATGCTGCGGTGGATATGTTAACGGCGAGTGTTATGGCTGCTGTAGCCATTAAGGTTCCTGATGGTGAATTCCATCAAGGGTAAGATATTTGCAATGTGCAAGTTGTTTCAAATATAACTCCGCATAAACAACGTAATTTCGGGCTTTTTAGGCATTGGTGGGCATTAAGTGCGTTGAATAAGCTGTACGTTTCTATGAAAAATTACTTGGTGTTGCTCATTGGTCATGTGGTTTCCTAAGTGAATGAATAATGTGATATTTAGTTTGTAATATAATGTTGTTAATTTCTCATACCCAAAACGAATGTATGAGCATATATACGTACTAAAACCATAATGAAAATCAAAATGAATGTATGAGCATATACACATACTAAAACCATAATGAAAATCAAAATGGATCCATGCCTTATGATCCATCAAATACAGGGCGTTGATCTTTACGTGGTCTTAGTTTCATTCGAGTTGCAGGTGGATAACTCCTAAGTAATTTTCGATAGTTACAATATATCGATTGATAATTTGTGAACCCATAAAAAAATTAATAAAATGGATGTAAAGTATGTATTTCTCCAAAAATTATCTTGCATTTTCATTAATTGCGTTTTCTTCTCAGGGTAGAAAATCATCAAACTTTAGTATAACTTGCAGTACTTCTCACCTCATTCTCCATAGCATTCTTAAGACGGCCCTGTCCATGACGTCGGCTATCTGTCAGTGACTTAAATCAGTCGAGTCGTCTCTGGTCGCGAAAAAGTTTCATTAACAAAATTGAACTTGTTAATCGTATACACATATTCATATGCCAACAGCCAATTCTCCGTAGTTGTTAGTACGGAAGAGTTCAACTTGACAATTTATACACAAGCTCTGTGTCGAGTAAGAATAGAAAACATATCTTTTACAGAAAACTAACTTTCACTGAGGCTAATTATTTGCAATAGAAATAGTAATGCAATTGGTCCCGACAAGTAGGAGATTGGCAATAATCATGGACCGAAAAGGGAATGGCGATGAAGTGCATATCCAACCATAGCGAAACCAAAAAATTTGGTCATTTAATTATTTTTTATTATACTATTAAATTTTGAACATTTAGGTTTTTGTGTGGAACTATTTTCGTTAAGCGGAAGTACGTACATAAGATGAATAGGACTAATTATCACCGAAATCAATTGCAAAGTCTCTTTCCATGGAAACACAATTCTTTCCCAGAATGTCATTTTCTTTGGAACCAATAAACAGAGAAGTGAAACGGCATCGAACTTGAGGTTTCGTTTTCTGATGTCCTTTTTGGCGGATAAGACCGTGGGATTTATAGACAACATTTTGAGTCATTTCCTGTGAAGAAGACGCCGTATTAGTCATCTCGGTGAGCCTACGGGCTACAGCAACTTCGCCCTCACATGGCAAATCTCAACGTGACATTTTTTTTGTACATCACCTTTTTTGCATATCACCTTGCATATAAAATTGATTGAGTCTACCGATTCAATTATGAGATCTTTAAAAGTGATATATTTTTTAAATTAATATATTTTACAGTGACATATTAACACAAGACTATCTAAATATATAGGAAGTAAAGAATTCATATCTTAGAACGTGAGAAGTACCAACCATTATTTTTATTGGTAAATAAATTATATTAATAATTATATTTACATTTTAAGTGATATCCTAAGTGGTGCGAGGCGTGCACACCAAGCACTCAGCTAGTTGCATTGTTCTCCGACAAACCCTTAGAAAAGATACAACCACAATGCTCATTGTCTAAGTGACTCCGGGTACAAATAAAAAGAATTGCATTCCAAATCCTAAATGAGAATGGAATTAAATCACCTTCATATTTTCTTGTTTGGAACATACCAATACTCTACTCTACCCATTATAATTTTTTTAAGATATCATTCTTTTTTATTATGAGAAACTAATCATATGATGGATTTGAGAGGTCAGAACCAAATATTCGATTGTAAGGATCTTATATGTTCGATTATATTTATTAGTATTTACTTTTTTATTTTCTTATTCTTGTTCTTGATTGATTTACGGTTGTGATCTATTTTATAACTAGTTTGCTAATGATTATGACTAGTGGTTCCAGTTAAGAGTCGAACAAGGAACATAATTAATTTAACGAGAAATAGTTATTATCAAACTAATTAATTAAAAGTAAGTAAGGTTAGTTTGTACTTACAAAAGTTTTGAGTAGAATTGTTAGGAGTAAGAGTCTCTATTCTTAAGACTATTATATTCTAAAATAGAGATTAATCGATATTTGGTATGTTAATTGATAAACAATTTGTCATGCAATCGCATAACTATTTGATTATTGAATATTTGTGGTTTCTTTATGATTGTAAAAAATTTACTATAACGCCTCGTGATTTGAGCAATTGGTTTTACTATACCAACACGGATCTTTCCACCGTGCTTTATTCTTACTCGCACGCACCCTGAAAAATTTCTCATGAGATCACTCATCCTAATCCTACTTACGGCCAAACGCGTTTAACCTTAGAAATTTTTCAGGATGTGTGTTAGAAAAAAAAGTGTATCTTGTTGGTATAGATTATAACAATCAAATTACTTAAAGTATTTTTACAGACTACATATACAGGTATCACATTCACCCCTCCTTAAGTATGCAACGTCCTCGTCGCGCCAGATACATACTTACCCAAAATTCCTGGCTTGCAGATATATTCAATTTCAAAGTCTCTTTCCATGGAAAACTAATACCTTTCCGGGAATGTCATTTTCCTTGAAACAAAGAAATGTCCTTTCCGGTGGATAACACCGTAGGATATATGGATGACATTTTAAGTCATTTCCTGTGAAGAAGTCGATTTATCATTTTTTTAGGAGTGAAGACGATTTATTAGGAGGCGCAAATATTTGATGGCTAGTATTATATAATTTATATATAATAAAGTTTTACGTAATTTCCTTTGTCTCTTATGGGCTACGGAATTTCGATTGATCATGGAAAACACAAAACAACAATAGTTTGAAAAGTCTGATTGAGATTTGCCATACGAGGGATGAAGTTGCCGTACCATGGAAGATAAAGTTTTATGTCCATATCTCAAAAAACAAAAGAGGTCATGTCCTCATTAATATTTAACACATATATCGTGAAAAATCATTTGACAAATTAGTCACGGGTTTTTGGTGCATGGTTATATTGGTGACGTTTCCCTTGCTAATCTTTTCAACTACTTAGTACAAACTCCCTATGAAATATATTGGTCTCAAAATTAGAAAGTTTAGTGGACCCAAAACAATAATATGTGTTTTTACTTCAATTTGACAAAGGAAACTTCGTTTACAGTATTGTATTTAGGATAAATTGTCTTCAAGTCTTTAGCATTTGCTTAAATTATTATTTTTGTTTCTCGTGTTTCTAAAAAGATATTTTAGTCCCTTTACTTTGATTAAATATCACTGTTAAGTTCCTGGTACTGGAATCAGAAAATTTCTCTAGCAAATAGGGACGTGAAATGTCATTTTTTCCCTTTAGTCAAAAATTAAAAAAAAATAGAGTAATAAAGGAGGTCCTCTTATATATTCTTCTTCTCTCCTTTTTCTCCCCCAAAGCCCCACAATTGTCTTTCTCGAAAATCCCAATTAACATTTACCTAAATCTACTATTCCTAAAATTGAATTGAAGCCCCCGAAGTCCGAATTTCATGGGATTTCACGGGGTCTGAAAAAATTGGTTGCTTCAAACTGCATTGTTGAATTCTTGGGGTTTGATTCTTCGATTGACTTTGGTTTTGCGGGAGCTCAGAGCTGGATTGTTGGGTTCCAATAGCTTGGGTTTTTGTTTGTTTGGAGCTTGACTGAGTGGTGGATGGAGATGTGCACAAAGAGGTGGACGGAGAGGTGGACAGGGGTTTGTATTTTGTTTGGAATACCGATAGCCAAAAGGCTCGGTAAATTTAATTTACTCAATTTTTTTAACTTTTGACTAAAGGGCAAAAGCGACATTTCTGGTCCCTTGTTACGAAAAAAAAATTTGATTCTAGTACCAAGGACCTAAGAGTGATTTTCAATCAAAGTAAAGGGACTAAATTGTTTTTTTTTTAAATAGAAGGGACGAAAATAGTAATTTAAGCAAAGGCTAGGACTTGAGGGCAATTTCTCCTTGTATTTATATTTAAAAAATCACTAAAGTACGTGGCATGGCGAATTTTCACATGGTTTAAAGCACTTCACTTTTCAACGATCGGAACTTGTATATAAATAAGCACATACTCGGCTTCTCTACTTATTAGTTTCCTCTCAGTACCCTAAGAAATAAAATAAAGTATCTCATCGCTTCCAAGGAAAAGCGTAACCGATGGCCAACATCCGGGGTTTTCTCCTCCTCCTCTTTGCAATTGCTCTCCTACTTTCGGGTTCAGCCGCGGGTAATTTACGAACTTTATTCATTTTTCCTACGCTTTATGCCTTTACGCGAAATATTCTTTTACAATGCATCAAAAAGGTTAATTATGCTATTGTCGAGGTGGCTCGGAAATCAAACTCTAGTCGGGATATGTACTTACGTCAATTTATATACACGTTGTGGTATCCGGGCAAGTATCCCCTCTAAAATAGATATACTTATCTTTGTGAAGGCGATCGTGCCATGCATGTATGGAAGGCTAAGGACGAAGGAGTCGGCCAAGAGGACGTGGTCCTTGGGCGTCCTCCAATCTATTGGAAAAGAATCCCTGCTAAGACTAATCCTAAACTCTCCCGCTGCAAAAGAGGTTGCTGCGTCAATAAATTATTGGGATTTTGCTGGTGGTGCTGCTAGGGCCAAGTGGCAACGAGAAGTCTTAATCACAAGTACCGGAAGGGGCCTAAGTACCATTTATAGTTACGTCCTAGTAATAGATGAGTGCTTCCATAACAATGAATAAGGTTGAGCTACTTTTATCACTGATCGGTTATAAAGAGCTCAACATTCTATTAAGAGTCACATGCATCCTTCGTTTTTGCCCGAGGGCTGATATAAGGTCAGAGATTTGGATTTTATAAATAGAAAAAATATGATTGAGAAAATGTATTTTAATTTTTAAATATAGTATGATGATGTTCGACTTTGGATATTGAATAGTTAATGCATTTTTTTCATGTTACACATTAAATGGAATCATGTTGTTTCTTATATTGTAAAATTGTATGTTGTAAGAATGGTGACGATATTATATGATGACTTCTTCGGTCTGATTAATTAGTAACATGATTGCTCAAATTGCAAGTATGCAGCTAGTTATAGATGGAAGCCTGTCTGATCGAGTAGAAGAAAAATCCGTTCACTGTAGACCAAAATACGAAAAAGAAATGTACATTGCTTATTAGTTATTGGTTCTAAATTATAATGCCAGA